>JAGXCT010036189.1:10848-63953 GCA_022495035.1 Philopotamus ludificatus
GATATAAAATTAATTTATTGTTGACTTCTTGATCTATTATTACAACAATAAATTGCAAATCAACTAGATTACTATTCGAATCTTTGCTCAATGTTAAAAATTTATGATTATTACGATTTTTATGTTCATTATTCGTCAGGTACGCTAGGCGAAAAACATGTTTTTTTATGTAATAAGTAATTTTGTGTAACTAGTTGGGTGGATAATACCCTCATCGGGTATATCTCGATAATCCCATAAGACTATTAGTTACACGTAGGCAACCATGGGATGGGGCCTAAGTGCCACAACGTGTTCAGTGCTATTTGATCAACGTGAGCCCGCGAACGTGGTGACAAACAAACACCGCAATTAATTGGCATCGTGGAGTACCGCAATTTATCTAAAATTAGCTAAGGATTGACTTGATTCAATTGACTATATAAAAATATATGTAATAAAAAATTCAGCTATACGTATTATCCAATGTTTATTAGACTTTAGTATCTAGATCAGGGATGAGCAACCTTTTTTAACAACGGGCCATTTACAAATTCAAAAATGTTGGCGCACGTTAGAAATTTATAATAATACAAAAATTGAATAAAGAACTCAAATTATCTCTTTATCAACAAAATAAACCAAGTATATAAAATTACAGAAATAAAACACTATTTAATAAGAAATACTATTAAAAAAAAAAAACAGCGAATTTTTCTAAATTCATGTAATTTTGATAGAAATTATGTCAACATTTTGAAATTTATTTCATAAATCATGAATTAAAATTAAATGGTGAAGATAAAATGTTAAAACTATGAGCGGTTTTTTCTGATCTAAATATGTTAAATCGTGACTCAAATTCCGTTATTAATTTTTGTAAATGCTGGGCATATTTTCGGTTTTCTGAAGGAGTTTCTTGTCTTAGGGTATTACTAAAATGTGACGTGTTGTTTTTTTTTTTTTAACAACAGATCGTTGTTCCAGATTTTTAGTTTGCATTAATTTTATCAAACATGTTAAAAAGCATTAATTTTATCAAACATGTTGTTTTTTCTTGAAATTCCATGTTTAAGTCATTCAAATACTGAGTTATATCGACAAGAAAGGCAAAATCACACACCCTTATCTTCGAACTGAGGAAATGGATATTCTTTCATTTCCACAAGCAATTGAATATACGAATTTTTTTGAAGTTATATATTATTATAAAATAGCACCTTTATTCAATAACGCAATATTTGGCGGAATTACATCACGATATTCACTTCTCAAATCATATAATAAATCTTTAAGTTGGTAGTGGTTTAACGCTCGAGATTTGAGAAAATTATTTAGTTTTATTACAGACGTGGTGACATTGCCCATATTTTAAACTTTTGCACAAAGGTTCCTTTAAAAAATATCACTTTCATCAGCTACCAAAGGAACACTAGAAATTAGTCTACAGGAATTTTTAAAAGTCAAAATGTAAAATCTTTAAAGGTCGTACGAGAAAATGTAGCGGGCCGCATGCGGCTCGCCTGCCGAGAGTTGCTCATCCCTGATCTAGATACTATAATGCTGCACCAACATATTAACATGTTTAATTAAATTGCTTTCTCCAAGATATATGAATTTAATCAAATACCAGTGTTACAGCCAACGTGACGAAATTAATAATAATCAATGTATGCATACGGTTAGCAGGAAGATAATTTTAATTCAGTACCTCTATAACTGTCGCATATTTGCTGATTAATTGCAAGTATAGTGTAAATTTAAAACAATCTAGAGCAGTTTTGATCGTAGCTATGTGGTCGTGGACCTTGGCCTTTAATAAATTGCCTAAATCGTCTCTCATCTGTTGACGGGATGTTTCGTGATTGTGATATATGAGGTCATGATTTTAATATCCCAATTCGCACAACTCTCATGGATAGTCAACTGTATGAAATGTGATCATGTACATATTGTTGCAAAGGTTTTTCAATTTCTCCAAAATAGCTAGACAAATACGACGAGATCTACAGAATTAAAGCTGAACTAGAAAATCTAGTAAAACAGTAATGCGATTTCATAGGTCGCAACGACCGAGATGAGCAAGTCAAATTAATGGTGGTGAATCACAGCCAAAATCAACTGTTCGTAGTGAAAGTAATCTAAGGGATTCCCACGGAAATATTATTACCGTCATTAGAGAAAACTGATCTTGGATGGAATGAAGCGGAAACTGGTGAGAGCTAGAAAAGGATTGACTGTCATTGTAAAACAACAATATTCGCTTCTGTTGCCACGCTTGCTATTTTTTCTCGCTCGCATCCGTTACAATATGCTAGATGAGAGTGACATTAGCAAGGCTCAGTCGGGGCCTGAGCCGAGTTAAAAATCCAAAATATCGACCAAATTATAGACACATATCATGAATAACTATTTTTATGCTTAGAATAATCCATTTTTTTTAAATAAATACGAGGATTTTTGCAGAGGATTTGTGCAGATACCCCTGGCAATACTATGACTGAACCTAACGACCAAAAAGATCATTTTGTCTGTCTGATAGGATTGTAAAGGAATTATTCATTATATATTTTTTTAATAAAGCCAGACAATGACGGTGAATTTATAATGCAATAAGCTGAAACGAATAAAAGAAGCAATTCGTGAAAAAAGTACCAGAATATTCAATAAAGAAAACATATTTTTTTAACACGATAATGCGAGACCTCTTATTGCTTGAATTATTAATTAAATACGAATGAATGTAATTATTTATCCATCATATTCACCTAATAAAAGAAAGTTGTTGATAGGGAACTCCCCTCTTGGCGTATGTCTCTTGGTGCACCTAATCTTCCGGCGCCTGTGTGCGCCGCACAATCTGGCCATATGGACAGCGCGCCCCTGCTGCTGTATTTACGGATGCCTTTAAAATGCCAGTACACTGTGGATTTAGATTTTGACAGCTTTTGCTTAAATGCTTAACAGTTTAACGGGAAATTGTTACAATGATGGATTTTAGCATGTCTTCGTAAAATGTTGATAATCATTCTGATTGAGAAGTTTTCTGTCGACATTCTTTATTTAAACATGTTATGGCCATGGTTGGATTGAAGCCCTGACCTTAGAAAAACAGCATACAGTATCTAACGTGTTGTATGATGGTTTCGGGTTTCTCCATTTCATCCTTAATTATAAAAAAAAATGTATAACCTAAAGTAAAACCAATAAAGAGTATAATAAAAATATACCTCGAAAAGATTAACCTTAAACTGAAAACCAAAAACATTGTGCAAATTAATGGATTTCTTTCCGTACAATCTATTATTTAACTATTTTTTAAATAAAAATCATATAGCAGGCATAAGAATGTGGCCGATAAATATGTTATTCCCATTTGTGAGCGTAGCGATTAAAAAAAGTTGTATCATCTACGATTCCGTCATAAATTTTATCTTATATTATTTATATAACAAGTTATATAATGACTTGCGTTTTTTTATAAATTAATATTCTAATAATTTACACAGTAACAGTCAGTCAGATTATAACTTATACAATTTTTAGTTAATTTAGATAATAATGCAGGAGTCTTGAGGCTATGTTCTGCGTTCCATTAACTCTTTACCATTTCTTAATCTTAATATTATAATATTGATACACTTATTCGGGGAATATATTTAATATGTATTTTTAAACTGTTAATCCTTCGGGACGAGCCATAAGTGAAATTGGTCCAGAAAAAAAATATACCGTCGACAAGTTGATCGATTTAAATAATACGTTTTATTACGACGATAAGAGGCAGGAACGACCCTCAAGAACGATCGTCCGGGCTTTGGGTCCGAGTTAATGGCTCATTGAATTTTAAACTTATCCCAACGATTTTTTTTAATGTTGCTGCAGGTTATTTTTTTATACAGGTAAATTCGCATAAATAAAATGTAAATCATTAGTAAAATAATCTAATATTTTGTACAACCTTTATAGATATATTAATATGTAGCTTTTTTTTAATTGTTCCAATTAATAATAATATATTCAATTAGTATACTACAATATACAGCATATACTACAATATTCCTATTAACGAATTGGGTAGATGATTACTTAAATGATCAATACAATGATTTTTAAGATTATTAGAAATTTCTAGGAAAATCCTTTCTATTATTAAAGAACTGAATGTACTTGTTACTATTTAAAGGTTAGCTAATGATGGTGATTATCTATTTAGTTATTATTGAAATAACTTAAATTTATATTATTATTGTAGTATTATTGAAATAACATATTTTTTTCTAAATAAAGTTTTTTTTTGATAAACCACAAAAACAAAAAATAATCCACAAATTGCGTAATAAACAAATTTATAAAAATCTCTGATAAAATAATATTTTTGTGATTATTTATGGTAGTTGATTATATCTGCCTTTTTTAAATCACCCACAATTATAATTACGTCCGGTATGTTAGTCTTAATCAGTTGGATTTCTGGTGTCGGCTTGGAAAGATAGCACTTTTCGAATTTATAATAATTACTAATTTTACCATGAATCGTTGGGTTGGTAAAGTTGCTGTGGTGACTGGAGCAAGCTCTGGAATTGGCAGAGACATTGCCAGGGGTCTTGCAGAGAATGGCCTGATCGTCGTCGGCTTGGCGCAGAGAAAGGAAAGAATAGAGGTCGGTAGATTTGAAATTAATTAGAAAACACTATTTTAATCAAAGTTGTATTGAAGGAACTTGCTGCTACTGTAAAGGGCAAGATACATGCATTGAAATGCGATTTGACCGTCGAAAGTGAAATTTTGGAATCGTTCAAGTGGATCAAAGACAATTTGGGAGGTGTCGATGTTTTGGTGAACAATGCAGGCTTGAATAAGTTAGCTACTCTCTGCAGTAAGTCCATATAATATTATTTGTATATAAACAGTAAAAGATAATAACTCTCAAGTTATTTTTCATACAAGGTAACAATAATAATATTGAAAATATAAACATGGTATTTTAATAAAAATAAATGCGTTTTTATTTTTTTAGCTTGTCGTTAATTTTTCAAATTAATGCCATTGGAATCTGCGCTTTTTCATGAATAACTTTATTAAGACTAATTTTATGAAGACATATTTTCTTTTTATTTTTCAAGTATCTTGTATGGTTTCGGAGATAAGCGATCTAGTTGTTATTGTCTTTTACAAAAATGATTTACAAAAAAGACCACGACCGTCGCTATTTTTACAGGCTCTCTGCCAATATAATAACATAAATTTAAATAATTTTTGATACTTACAGCCGGTTCAACCAGTTCTTGGAAGGCTGTTATGGATGTCAATGTCATGGCATTGAACATTTGTACTAGAGAGGCACTGAGTACAATGAGAGAAAGAGGCGACAATGGGCACATCTTCCATATCAACAGGTAAAGAATGTCTATGAATCATCTATATCGATTCTATATTATTATTCATTTATTTTTACAGCATTGTGGGTCATTATCCTATGCAATATGATTCATTTCCAATGTCTATGTATTGTGCCAGCAAACATGCTGTTACATCTCTCACTGAATCATTGAGAGTTGAATTGCGTGGACTAAAAAGCAACATCAAAATTACCGTACGTAATAACAAAATAATATTTTTGAAAATGTTGATTAAATATTTTATTAAAAAATAATTTTAGAGCATCAGTCCCGGAGGAGTTACTACTGAAATTATTGAGCACGCTCTAAAAGATGTTGATCTATCGACAATTAAATTTCCAAGTCATGATACCAATTTTGAAATGTTAGATCCGGAAGATATCACCGAAGCCTTGATTTATGCTTTAGGCACTAGACCGAAAGTTCAAGTATGTAATTATTATTACACATTAATATTTTTATAAATATATTATAATGCATATTTTTTCAGGTGCACGAAATCATTATTCAGCCAATAGGTCAACGCATATGCCAATAAATACTCTGCGAATCTATAAACTATTTTTTGTTGTTATTCCTTTTATACTATTATGAAAATAATAATAATAAATATAGGCAATTTTATGAAATGGTTTATCATTTGGTCATTCGCTGGTCAATTCTCTCCATACCACTCATCCTTGCAACTTATTCCAGTGAAGTCTCTTTGAAAAGGTCAGACACCATTCATACTCTCGGATTCAGTGAGCAATGTAGATACCAGAACAAAAAGGGGTGCATTTTGACTGTGATTGAAAACAATTGTATAATCAACGTTTTCGTCATGAATTGCATCTTATATTATTTATATAATAAGTTATATAATGACTCGTATTTTTTTATAAATTATTATTGTAATAAATTACATGGTAACAGTCAGTTAGATTACAACCGTTACAATTATAGATAATAATCCAGGTGTTTGAAGGCTAGGATCTGCGTTCCATTAATCTGCGTTCCATTTTCTGCGTTCCAGGATCTGCGTTCCATTTTCTTCCGCCAAAGGCGAGGACAGGCTCACTCAAGAACTCTCCGGTAGCCAGACTATTACTTTGCTCAACCATTTAATGTAATATGTGATGGCTCTGATGTCAAATATAGCCGCTGGTTGATATCCTATATGAAATATTATAATTCTTTTCTTCAATTTATTGTAATATAGGTTTGTAATATATATTTTCGTTATGTAATATATAATATTTGTTATGTAATATATATTTTCTCATGTATTATTATGTGTTATGCGTGATTGGCGAACTGGGTCATTCTGTAATGCCAATCACGCATTGTCTTTAAATAAATAAATAAATAAATAAATAAATTAACTCTTTATCATTTCTTAACCTTAATATATAATATTGATACATTTATTCGGGGAATATATTTAATATGTATTTTTAAACTGTTAATCCTTCGGGACGAGCCATAGGTGAAATTGGTCCAGAAAAAAATATACTGTCGACAAGTTGATCGATTTAAGTGATAAGTTTTATTACACGACGATAAGGGCAGGAACGACCCTCGAAACGATCGTCCGGGCTTTGGGTCAGAGTTAATGGCTCATTGTTTTTAAACTTATCCCAACTATTTTTTTAACGTTGCTACGGAATTATTTTTCTATACAGGTAAATTCGCATAAATAAAATGTAAATCATAAGTAAAATTATCTGTAATATTTTGCACAACCTTTGTAGATATATATCTATGTATATGTATTCATATATGTATAGCTATGTTTAATTGTTCCAATTAATAATAATGTCCTTAATTGGTATCCTACATATACTATAATATTCTTATCAACGAATTCGGTAGATGATTACTTAAATGATCAATACAATGATTTTTAAGATTATTGGAAATTTTAGGAAAATCCTTTCTATTAAAAACTGATTGTACTTATTACTATTTAAAGTTTAGCTAATGACGATGGGGACTATCTATTGGTATTATTATTGAAATAAAATATTTTTTTTGATAAACCACATAAACAAAAAATAATCCACAAATTGCGTAATAAACAAATTTATAAAAATCTCTGATAAAATAATATTTTTGTGATTATTTATGGTAGTTGATTATACCTGCCTTTTTTAAATCACCCACAAGTATAATTACGTCCGATCTGTAAGTCTTAATCAGTTGTATTTCTGGTGTCGACTTGGAAAGATAGCAGCTTTCGAATTTATAATAACTACTAATTTTACCATGAACCGTTGGGTTGGTAAAGTTGCTGTGGTGACTGGAGCAAGTTCTGGAATTGGCAGAGACATTGCCAGGGGTCTTGCAGAGAAGGGGCTGATCGTCGTCGGCTTGGCACGTAGAAAGGAAAGAATAGAGGTCGGTAGATTTGAAATTAATTAAATAACACTTTTCTAATCAAAATTGTATTCAAGGAGCTTGCTGCTACTGTAAATGGCAAGATACATGCATTGAAATGCGATTTGACCGTCGAAAGTGAAATTTTGGAATCGTTCAAGTGGATCAAAGACAATTTGGGAGGTGTCGATGTTTTGGTGAACAATGCAGGCTTAAATAAGTTAGCCACTCTCTGCAGTAAGTCCATATAATATTATTTGTATATAAACAGTAAAAGATAATAATTCTCAAGGTAATTCTTAAGTAATTGTTCATACAAGGTAACAATTATAACATTTAAAATATATATCGATCTATCTCTCTATCGATATATATCTGCGATCTACTTGCTATTGTCTTTTCTTCATAAATTCGTATATTTTTGGCAAGCTGGAACAATTCTAGATCTTCAAATCCGGTCCAGTTACGAATATTGCGGAAGCACGATAGCTTCTTTCCTTCCAATCTCCGTTGAGCTACCACTTAGCTCTCAATGATGGTCTACGGAAGGTGATACCTTAATTCACGAATAGTGTGTCCAAAGTACTTTACGGGGTCCAGAACCTCTCGTTCTTTGTGAAGAAGTTAAAGTGCGGTCATATTCTCGCTTCCGTCAATGGAATCCTCAACATTCTTCAGTAACATCACATTAAAAACGCTCCTTTTTGGCTATCAGCAACGTCCATGACATATCTACCTTGTTTTATCTTCCAAATATTTCTAATTTCATAAAAAGATAAATAATTAAATAATGAAAAATCACATTGTAGACCTGATAATTGGCCTCAAATATATAAATATGATACACGCTGCATCCAGTCTCTTAAAAAATCTAGAAACATTTAGCCTAGCCGTGCTGATGGCGTACTATTTGGGATCCCAAGTTTTTGTTTTTCTCTAATAACTCTTTTAATATAAATCCTACACGTCACAAACCTTTGTATTTTGTCTAAAAAAGTCTAAAGTGTAAATATTGTAATTATCATTATCCTTCATTGCATTGTCCGCAATTGCGGGAAAAAAAACAACAATATTCGCTTCGGTTGCCACAGGCACGATCCGATATGTCAATTGCGAGTGAAACGTATACATAATCTCCGGCCGAACATCACTGAGTGTACGTGTCATTTGCGTCATATTGATTGGTAGAAATAACCAACCAAATTATGAAGCATATCATAAATAACTATTTTTATGCTTAAAATAATAGTTTTTTTTTAAAAAGGTTAAGATATTGATAAAGAATTCATCAATATGTTGACTTGATATGCTCGGAGTCTATTTTCCATTGTAAATAACCCCTTTCGGACGACGCTGTTTGTTTCGGTTGTTTTCGAGCCGCCGTAACGGATCGTTTAAAAAAATATATAAATAAACTTAGATTGAATATTTCTTCAGAATTCTTCCCACCCTTACCTTTTGTGAGTTTTTACGTCCAATAAAAAAATGTTAGCTAACAATTAGTTGTTCATCAAAAATAGTTGAAAATAAACTAGTATTCTAACAGAAGAGAAAATAAACTGCATCTTGTAACTTCTATCTACACTTTGTAATACTTTACAATACGATCTTATAACTGAAGAATTATTTATGTTTTACAAAAAAGACCACGACCTTCGCTATATTTACAGGTTCTCTGCCAATATAACAATATAGATTTAAATCATTTTTGATACTTACAGCCGGTTCAACCAGTCTTTGGAAGGCTATTATGGATGTCAATGTCATGGCATTGAGCATTTGTACTAGAGAGGCACTGAGTACAATGAGAGAAAGAGGCGACAATGGACACATCTTCCATATCAACAGGTAAAGAATGCCCATGAATCATCTATATCGATTCTATATTATTATTCATTTATTTTTACAGCATTGCTGGTCATTATCCTCTGCAATATGATTCATTTCCAGTGTCCATGTATTGTGCCAGCAAACATGCTGTTACATCTCTCACTGAATCATTGAGAGTTGAATTGCGTGGACTAAAAAGCAACATCAAAATTACCGTACGTAATAACAAAATAATATTTTTGCAAATGTTAATTAAATATTCTATTAAAAAATAATTTTAGAGCATCAGCCCCGGAGGAGTTACTACTGAAATTATAGAGAGCGCTCTAAAAGATGTTGATCCATCGACAATTAAATTTCCAAGTTATGATACCAAATTTGAAATGTTAGATCCGGAAGATATCACCGAAGCTTTGATTTATGCTTTAGGCACTAGACCGAAAGTTCAAGTATGTAATTATTATTATACATTAATATTTTTATAAATATATTATAATACATATTTTTTCAGGTGCACGAAATCATTATTCAGCCAATAGGTCAACGCATATGCCAATAAATACTCTCCGAATATATAAACTTATTTTTGTTGTTATTCCTTTTATAATATTATGAAAATAATAATAATAAATATAGACAATTTCATGAAATGGTTTATCATTTGGTCATTCGCTGGTCAATTCTCTTCCATACCACTCATCCTTGCAACTTATTCCAGTGAAGTCTCTTTGAAAAGGTCAGCAAACATTCATACTCTCGGATTCAGTGAGCAATGTAGATACCAAAACAAAAAGGGGTTCATTTTCAATGAAAAACTTTTTCAATAGCCTGAAAGAAACATAAAAATGCTGTTTATTCCCATAAAATTAAAAATGAAATATTTCGTGCCACTCTCAAAAAAAACAGTAATAAAAAATTTAAATTATCAAATCTGAGGTCAACTGGTTTGTCGTATTATTTTCCTTCATTAAACCGGTTTTGAGCTGATATTTGTTTATTTTATTGATGACGATTGCTTTTATTTTATCATAGTGTTCAAGCAGCCATGCTCGTATCATTTATCGTTAAATAAAATAAAATATAGAAATTACTGGATAATTTTAATGTAAGTAAATAATCACCAATTAATTAATTTACTAAAATTTTCTTTAAATATATTTCTTATAATCATTTTAGTTTGATCCGATATAAAGATGATTTTATTAAAAATATTCTGCCTGATGATATTTATCATAAATGCAGAATCATCCGAACATAACGACGCTACACATAAATTTTATCCATGCAAAGGTACCGAAAAGATTGAGGAAACATTTTCTAGATCAAAGCCAGATGAATATAATTTAACAATATCCTCGACGGACATAATCAAGTTTCCGACTAGATTAAAAATCAAAATTAAATTCAGTAGCGAGATCAATACAACATTGGTAAATTCAATAATATTTAATCATACATGCATATATTATTCTATGTATATATTAAATATTTTTAGCATTTTGAATGGTTATCGTACTTCAACGATGGATTATCGTTAGATTTCATTACTGATCTGATTAAAAAAGAGGATCTGGTCATAACGGTCTCCCCGTTGAAAGGCAACCGTCCATTCGTAAGGAGCGTGATCATAAATTCAATAGAGATATGTACAGAATTAGAAGATACGGTAAATATTTGTAGTTAAAACAAGTGTGACTAAATTATGTGTAACAAATATGTTATTTTTGATAGGACGGATGGGATAAGGATATTGATAAGACTAGTACTACGACCACACCAAATATAATATACGATACGACTACAGGTGTCGATGTTGACGATAAATGCGGTAGAAAATTTGTTCAACCGCAAGGTTTTATCGTGAATGGATACGAGAGCAGACCGGGAGATTGGCCTTGGCATGTAGCACTATATAAATCAAATGTGAATCAACAAAAGTACATATGCGGAGGAACGTTAATATCAAAGATATGTGTTCTCACAGGTGTTATACATTTTTTTTTATCATTCAAAATCAATTTCCGTATTATAATATTGTAATGATATAGCTGGACACTGCGTTATTGAACACGGAGGAGTTGTATTAGCACAAAGATTGACGGCGGTGTTAGGAAAGTATAATTTTTTTGGCGACAATGCAAATTTACAGGAGAAAAAGGCATGTATAATAACGATATGCTTATTAATAATTTGTTTATTGAAAATAAAATATTTTTATTTATTAAATTAGGTTGAAAAAATTGTGCTTCATCCGGATTTTTCTCCGTTCAGTTTATCGAACGATATATCTATACTGATATTAGGAACGGAGGTAGTTTTCAATCAGTTTATTCAACCCATTTGCCTTCAGATCAAACATCCGAGAAGTGCTCGTAGCATTGTCGGAACAATGGGATATGTAGGCGAATCATTTCTTAATATATTACAATTTTTTTATTATCATATCGATAGATTAGTAAATAAAATTAAATGCAAATCATCAGGTAGCTGGATGGGGTATAATAAAAAATGGAAAACATCCAAATAAACTGGCCGAAGCTCAATTACCAATTGTATCAAAGTTAGATTGTATCCGTAATCACAAATCGTTTATCAAAAGTCTATATTCTGATACAGATTACTGCGCTGGATTTGGAAATGGTAATTTAATTAATATAATTTTAGTAAATTAATTCATTAAATATCCAGAAACATATATATTTTATTTTTTCTTAAATGATAGAATATACAATTATATATAAGTAAATTTTGTTATGTTTATTTTCAGGAACTAGTGTCTGTAATGGTGACAGCGGAGGCGGTATGTTCATTGAAAGAAATAATGCATGGTATTTACAAGGCATCGTATCTTACGGCGTAGAAAAATTAAACGAAAGAAAATGTGATCCTAATTATTACACAGTTTTTACAGATGCAACGTCATATACCGATTTCATCACAGAGAATATGTAATGTTGAGAATAAACGCAAATTTTAATTATTGCATATTATTTTTAATAAAATCCAAAAATTTAGCCGCGTCGGTCATCACTACATAAAATTTCTGACTGCATGTATTTTCAGATGTGCTTACTGCCAGCGAGGTGATTCCTTTCAAATACCAAACTGTTTCACCAGCTACGCTCTTCTCAAAATACATTCCTCCACCACTATCTCCGTTGCACGGGCCGGTACCTGTAACATATTTAGTAACATATTCATATTTATCACTGCTAGATGAAAATACTTTTAATTAAAAATAAATACTTGCCATTTCCGAAACCTGCACAATAATTATTTTTGTTTAGATATTTGCTGAAAAATCCCGAATTTGAGAGTACACATTCAAAATGATCACGAACAGGAAGTTTTATCATCTTTAATTCAGATGACAATTCAGACTTTTCATTCAAACCCCATCCAACTATCTGTAAATTTTTTATAGAAATTAAAGATTACTCTTTAATGAAGAAATAAGGATTGTGGTGCAGAAGTTTTTCTGAAAAGCGTGAAGATTATTTGACAAATATTACTAATCCTTGTATACTCACAGTTCCGATTTGATTCGTCATATTTAATACTTTCATTTCATTATCATTCCATAAGCACGCTGGTTGAATATATGACGAGTATGTGACTTCCGAAGTAAGTTTCAGAAGAGCTATGTCATTTTCGAGATTAGAGTAATTATATTTTGGATGAGCTATTATTTTAAAAACCTGTAATAATAATATTAAACCAATCAATTAATAAGGAAATTATTAAGAGTTAATTTTAAACATTGACAAATTGAATTGATGTATATATTTTTGTACCGGACTATATTTTCGTTGACGACTCAAAATAAAATTCTTACTATTATTAACCGATCGTCACGGCGGCATGAATTCTTCATCAATATCTTGACTTTTTTTTAAAATGGATTATTCTAAGAATAAAAATAGTTATTTATGAATTACTTTATAATTTGGTTAATATTTTGGATTTTAACTGATCAATATGACGCGTAAATGACACACACTCGGCGATGTCACACAACCGCCAAATTCTCGCTGCACGTGTCACTAGCATAGGTTTCACTCTGTCTCCACGAAGACTTAAATGCAAGTCGGCCGGACCGTTGCTCTGGGCGCCGCGAGGACTCACATACGAGTCCTCCGGACTGCAACGTGATAAAATAGTTATTCGAGACATCGGCACGATTAGGTTAAATATAATTTCATAGAAAATGTTAGCAAAATATTTTTTTGTTACAATGTAACATATAAAATGACAAAGAATATTCTTAAATATTTTACCGTTCGCTCTTGAGTTTCAGTATTACTGCCAATTCTGTTATGTTTTCCCATTGCGGTTAATAAACGTTCCGGATTTACAACTGCACCATTTTCCATAACGCAATGTCCAGCTATAACCCAAATAATAGTGTATATTATATTTGACTCAATTTATTATAATGCAATAATTTTATACCTGTTAACACTACCAACTTAGATAATAGTGTACCTCCGCAAATATAACTCTGCGTATTGCCTGTGAACCTGAAGATTGCTACATGCCAAGGCCAATCTCCAGGCTTTGTCGATTCCCCGCCGACAATTAAGCTAATGTGATGCACTTGACGTCGTCCACATTGTTCTAAATTCTTGTCAGGTGTAATCCTTGGATCGGTAGTTGTTATCTCATCAGCCATTCTTAGTGCACTGTTCATTGACCCAAACCCAGCCCTCACGACATTCATTCTTACGCCATCATTACCATAACATAACCCACCACTCAAAACAAAAATAAATACAATAGCATTCAATATTTTATGCATGATTATGAAGATGATAATATAACCACTTGATGTTTTTTGGTATACTGAGCTCGTATAATAAAAACATGTATCAAAAAAATGGCCGGGGTCAAATAATTTATTATCATATATTTCCTTCGAAATTTTAGATTATTTTTAAATAATAGAGACTTGTTTTTAAAAACATTCTATGAATACTTAAAAAACATTTTTATGTTATAACTTAATTTTAATAAATTTTATTGTCAATGTAATGATGTAATACATTGACAACATAATAATCTCATCCCAAAGTAGCATTGTATCGCTATTCAAAACCAAAAGATCTTAAAAAAAAATTACAGTTAGTCCTCGACTTAAGCGATTTCGACTTATACGATTTCGGACTTATCCAATTTTTAAAAATAAACGCGTAAGTTACAAAAGCAATGAATAATGATATTGCATACTACACTTTAATTTATAAACAAAAGAAAAGGGCTAAAATACAATAAACACTAGACCAATACTTGAAGTAGTTAATACATAAATATATCTATGTAGATTCTGTTATGAACAATATATCCAATAAATATGTGCAATAAATAATATTTTCTTGAGTGTATATATATAGATCCATTTTACTTTCACCTATTCTTTGAAACTAAAACATATTTTTTGCCAAAAATGCTAAATTTTGTGCTTTCATCGACTTACGCAAAAACCTTCGGAACCAATTAATCATGTAAGTCGAGGACTGACTGCAATCTAAAACAAAATTATTATCATATTTTAATAAAAGGAAATTATTAGTTCTCTCAGATTATCTCAGAAATAATTAGATAAAGAAGAATGCAATCAGTTTTCAACTTAGAGTAGGGTTCTGTTTCACTACATTATACTTAAGTCGAAACGCTCGTAGGTCGAATTTCATACAAAATAATATTTAGAAATAAGACACAAAGGCTATTTAGTAGGCTAATTATTTTTATTTCTGATTGCTAATTTTTAACTTCATATATATAAATAATATTTATAATAATAATGAGCATTTTTAATATCCGTGGTGATTCCTGCGATAGCAGGGATGGGGTTTGATTTTCTTAAAAACACATCCAGGTAACATCCATGTTTTTTTGCTTATTTTTATAAATTTCGCGAAATGGTCGTAAGTCGAGGTGGTCGTAAGTTGAGAACTGACTTTTATCTATATTAAATCCATCCATTCTTTGAAAAATGAATTAACAAGCAATGAATAACTTAGTATTTTAATTATTTTCATATGAACAATGTTTAAAGTGTGTTATACAACATTTTTTACTGGCAATCTTTTTTGATTGTAAATAATCCGAGAAAGGTTATCGTTGAATTGATAAGAAATTATTTTTTTTTTTACAAAAATATATTATTTATATTATCAATTATTATAATTAAATTAAAACGATAGCAATAAATATATATTATTCATAAGTATTAGAATATACATAGATTATTTTAATTCATTATATAATTTTAGCTTTGATATTGTGAACTTATATAATTTCATAAATTAAAAACAAATTTATAATCAGTCAATAAGCAATTATAATCAGTTTACATTGTTTATATATGTAAGACGTGGACTTGACAAATCAAATAAATCAAATAATTTAGGACCGAAATCCAATGTTGGAAATGCAGAATCTTATAATCGAAAAACATGATTACATAATTCCGTCGCTCGTGCATAATTGCTAGTCTATATATATTTATTAATGAAATCCGAATACTGAGCGGAATCAGTGAATAGAGTATAAAAATTGGAATCACAAAGATTTATATTTCTATCGATTCTGGACACAGCCGAGGAAACTATTCCTCGCAGATACCAAGTTGTTTCGCCATTATTTTTACTAGAAAAATACATTCCACCGCCGCTATCTCCGTTGCAAGCACTCGTACCTATTACATATGAATAATTAATTATCGACTATTGAATAAAATTCAATATTCCATTATAACGTAAAAGAAACTAACCGTTACCGAATCCCGCACAAAAACTAAAATTGGTTAAATATTTAGAGAAAAACATTGCATTTGATCTAATGCATTCCAGATCGTCGCGTACTTGTACACTAGCCATTTTCAGTTCTGATGACAACGTATCGTTTTCATTAAAACCCCATCCGACTATCTAAAATATTTAAATATATTACAATAATATAAAATAATTATTTTTCAAATATTAACTTACCGTGCCCAATCTATTAACGATACTAGATTTGCTCAGATCATCATTCCATAAACAAATCGGTTGAACATATTCAGAGTAAGTGACATAAGATAAAAGTTTTAATATTGCAATATCATGGCTGAGAGTTGTACTTGAAAACTCAGGATGTCTAATTATTCTAAAAACCTAAAATTACATAGAACAAAGTGTTTAATTTTTAGTATGAATGAAATTATTTAAATATCACTTACTCCTCTTTCTTGAGACGATATATCACCGCCGGCTAAATTATATTTTCCCATTACTGCGAACAATCTTTCCGGAATTATCACAGCACCATTCTCGGTAACACAATGTGCAGCTAAAATAAAAGTATATTTTAATATATTTTAATTAATATGAGACAAATGTTATATTTAACCGTACCAGTAATAACAATATTCTCAGATAATAATGATCCTCCGCAAATATATCGTTGATTGGCATTGTGGGTCGTCAGCCTATAAAGTGCCACATGCCACGGCCAGTCTCCCGACTTAGTCGCTAGTCCGTTAGTAATTAAAGGTGTATATGGTAAATGCTTTTTACCACAATGATGTGCGGCTTCAGTTGTTGTGCTTGGAACTGTAGTCGTTGGGGTTGCATCCGTAGTCGTTTTGCCACGACCCGAAAACAAACCAACAACGGGATCGATCACAGGATCGATGTTAAGTTTCACATCTAACAAACTATTGCCTTGTATAGATAACCCAACACTTATAAATAAAATCAATATACGAAAGTTCTCTTTAATGATCATTTTTATTTTTACGGAGAGCGAATAGTTTAAGGTATGTATCTTTTTACATGTATCGCAATACACTGAATAGAAATTATTTTGCACAAAATAAATAATAACATTTGAAAGGGTCAAATGTTATTGCCATATCAATATTTTTTCTTAACTTTATTTATAAGAGCGATAATCACGTCAATTACCATACAGACCACCGATTCCGTGAAAAATGGATGGAAATTTTACACTACACGTACAATAATACTGAGATTCGACAGTGAAGTGCTGGCATGGCTTTTTAAAATATACTACGTGGACAATTGACGACTTTAACCTAGCTATGCCTATTGGGGACCCCAAGTTATTGAATTTTCTTGAATAATTCTTTTAATATAAATCCAAAATCTCACAAACTTTTTGTGATTGTCTAAAAGAGTCTATACAATAAATATTATAAATAATCACTGATCTTTATTGTCCATAATTGTGAAAAAATAATTTAAAAATATTCGCTTTTTGCTACGGGCGCGATGTTTTTTCTCACTCGCATCCGGTACGATGTGCCATGTGTAAGTGAACCGTAATAGTGATACATGCCGCGAGAAGTCGGTGTGTACTCAGTCTGCGGCGAAACATCGCCGAGTGCCCTTGTCATTTGCACGTCAAGTGCATGTGACATATTGATTAGTTAAAAAATCCAAAATATCTACGAAATTATGAAGCATATCATGAATAACTATTTTTATTCTTAGAATAAAAAAAATTTTAAAAAAATTACAAGATATTAATCAAAAATTCATGAATATCTTGACATAAAATGCTTGAGGAGCCTGATAGGAGTTTGGACGCCTCGGTTGTTTTCGAGCCGCAGTGACGGATGGGTTAATAGCAATCGGCGAGTAGAATAAAAATATTCATACAGACTCTCGGTAAAGAGAGCATGATTAGAATATAAATAATGCAGTATAAAATAATCCTTTCTGGCTAACGCTTTACTTATGACGTCACTGGGAATTTCCACTACAATTTATTAATAATTTTACTCTCGTACAAATACTCAGCGTTCAAATCCGCTTGGATGTTTCGTTTGAGTCACTTTTTTTTCTAATTTATGTATTCAGAAATCTGTGAAAGCCGAAAAGAATGGTAGTGCATTATTTGTCGTTGACTAAATGTAAAGAATTGCGGTCCAGTTGAAATTTGAAATTATGATCTTAGTTTCCCGCACACAACTCTCAGTTTTTACCAAACAGATATTACAGTCCTAAGTGCTCAACGATTGACAACCAAAAGACTGTAATTTACGTTGCCCGTATGAAATATGTTAATGTATTCTCTAATCAGAAAAGCTCTTGATACGACATTGATACGACATTGATAGCCATCAACAAAGAAGAAATGGCCGATCTGTGTTGCCCTTGAAAGTAAAAAACTAGGACTCGAGATCAATATTACTAACATCAAGCTGATGATAGTCAACAGAAATAATCGGTTTAAGTGAGGTTTAAGACCTCCAACGAGCTCCATTGTAGTAGCTGCGATGCGAGATGCGGATTCTATCAATAAAATAAATTCAAAGATATTTTTAACTCACAGAGTATGATTAAAATGTATATAGGGAGGGTGTTAAAATTATATTCGCGGAAGATTAAACAGAAAAATATATATGTAGGATAATGCCTACAGGCTGAAATCGGAAGGGCGCGGGAGTGTAATATTAAAACCACGTTAGTCTTATACAAGTTTGTTTATTAAGGGCGGAAGGCATGACGCACGACCAACCCAAAGGGAGAGAATCCATCGGGCATTTAAAGATTTATCCTCTGATGTTATTTATATAAAGCCGCTGCTCTCGCTTCCGGGATCATATGGAGGCTATTATTAATGCTGAAGGTGGCTTCATTGTATAATCTACAAAGCATTACTTTTAAAAAAAAATGAATTTAAAAGTTATATGTATACGAAGAGTAAAGTCCAATATCTATCAACTATTACTATATGTACTAACTATTATTATATACAAAATTGCTGAAAGAGGCCGTATCTTAACGGAAAACATCAAAAAGGCTTTCATAATTGCCAGTTTAAATATATTTATTGATGAAATCCGAATACTGAGAGGAATCAGTGAACAACGTATAATAGTTGGGATCACAAACTACTAAATTATTTTCATATTTGGACACAGCCATTGATATAATTCCTCTCAAATACCATTTCGTTCCTTCTCCATAATTGCGCGAAAAATACATTCCTCCGCCACTATCACCGTTGCAAGCACCTGTACCTGTAATATATAAATTGAATTACATATAAAATAAAATAGAATATTTCATGATAAAACAAAAAAAAACTGACTGTTACCGAATCCCGCACAAAAACTAAAACTGGTCAAGAATCTGGAAAAAAAACCTATATTCGATTTAACACATTCTAGATCATCGCGAACAAGCACATTAGCCGTCTTCAACACCGTCGACAACGTATTGTTTTCGCTAAAACCCCATCCTACTATCTGGAATATTTTTATATATTACAATAATATAAAATATCAATATTATTCAAATAATAATTTACCGCTCCCAATTTATTAACAATACTAGATTTGTTCAGATCATCGTTCCATAAACAAATCGGTTGAACATAATCTGTGAATGTGACATCAGATAGAAGTTTCAATATCGCAATATCGTGGGTGAGGGAATTGGTGGAAAATTCGGGATGCCGAAATATATCAGAAACCTATAATTACATAATGTATTCAAATTTAATTTTAAAATGAACTAAATATAAATAAAACATATCACTTACTTCTTTTTCTTGAGAAGACATATCACCGCTGGCTAAATTATATTTTCCTAATGCAGCGAACAATCTTTCTGGAGCTATAACTGCACCATTTTCAGTAACACAATGCGCGGCTAAAATAAAATGCAATTTTATTCGTTGTTGATTAATTTTTTTTTACCCAACCATACCAGTGATTACGACATTCTGGGATAATAATGTTCCTCCGCAGGTGTATCTTTTATTGGTATTGATCAGTCTATAAATTGCTGCATGCCATGGCCAACCGCTAGCCTTCATCGATTGTCCATACGTAATTAAAGGTGTGTACGGTAAATGTTTTTTACCACATTCATCTGCCATTGTGCTTGCACGATTAGTCAACTTATCAATGACAGGGGCGATATTCACTTTTATGTCAAATAAATTATCATTGTCTTGAATTGATAAACCAATACTTATAAATAAAAACAATAAACGTAAATATCCTTTAAAACCCATATTGCGTTTTACATCAGAGAGAATAATTGAAAGTATGTATCTTTTTACATGTAACACAATATACTGAATTTATTTTTTTGCATTGAATAAATAATAACATCCTCATGGGTCAAATGTTATTGCCATATCAATATTTTATTCTGTAGTTTTTTTTTTATAAAAACGATAACCACATAATGTACAATACAGAATGACAAACTTCAAATATAAAGACGCAGTAATAGTATTTTAAATTTACGGATAATGACTAGAATCAAAATATTCATATGTAAAAAAGTTGCTGCCTCCAATTGTTAAGACGTGGCGGGCTTGGCACTGATTATTGAAATGGGCATCCAAATGCTGGTATCAAACCTTTAACCGTCGGGTAGTTGACGATCGGATTAAAGTGAAAGAAGCCTTTTTGCAGATGATCGCTTATTGATGAAATATCCTTATGTCATCTGTTCGATAATGGGCATATATGGAAATGAAAGTTAAAGATCCCAGGGACGAATCTCACAGGAAAGATATTCACTTCTGTCCTTAGGAAAAATGGAATAGGGACAAAAATGAACAGTGACGAAAAACTACTGCGGTTCTGGATGGAACAACGGCTTACGTTGATAAATATATGGTTCAAGAAGCAAATTCAGCGTTTCTACGCATGAATCTCAGCAGGAGATGGATGTAGGAACCAAGTTGACAACATCATAATCAATTCAAGATCATTCTTCAACACAAAAACATATCCAGATGCAGACTGTGGCGCAGATCATCAATTGTTAGTCATAGATTTACAATTAAAACCTGATATAAGAAAAACAGTACCTGCCCTTCTAGAAGACTCAAGTTAAAAGTCAGCTATGCTAGAACAGCAAACGTGTTCACTGATACAGCTGCTGTGGAACGAGTCAGAAGGAATGAAAAACACTTAACAGGCTCCGAACGGGTGACACAAGAAAAAGAAAAATGTTGAGGAAATGGGTTTACTCGAATGAACCTGCGACCTGCAACTGCGGAGAGATGCAGAAGGTTGAGCACCTGCTCAGTTGTGCGTTAAACCTGACAGCCTGTACCTGGAACTATCTGCTAAACGTATAGGTCACTAAACTTTTTCCATAGTGGCCTTTGCATAACAGTTTTTCACGTTCAGACCGTTAGATATTTGTGACGTAAATAGCAACTACAGTGACAGATTGCTGCTCTTTCCATTATCATTATCATAGGGCAGCAGCCCTTATCCAACACCCTTCTTCATTTTATCCGGTTGGCACAGCTCCTCATTGCTTCGGATGCACCATTCCCTGCTTTTTCCATTAAATTATTGAAAAAGTAGTGGCTAATGTGTACTTCCCTTGTACCTCTAGACCGCATGAACGCTTCAAAACCCACTATCGCCCCCATAGAAGGCTTTAGCACATACTTAACCGATGCGGCCATAAAACTGGTCAAAATCCAGCCTCATATTTAAAGCACCAAAACCAGGACACAAAACGAAGAGAAATTAAACCTAAAAATAGTAGAAAAACATCTACGATTGAAAGGGGAAAAAATGATTACCTAAATTCTCTAAAAGAGAAATAAAAACAAATGTATCCTTGTTTTTGATACCAACCAGAACCCCTTGAAATATGTTTTGGTAACGCCTGCTGATAATAAATAAATAAAATGGCTAAACTCTTAAACATTCGTCCTAAAAGAAATGGAAATCAAAAAAGATAATGGACTCTCGACGATGCCTCAAAAGGATTCTTCGTTACTTTGGGCATTTCGTTAGAAGAAACAATAGCCTAGAAAGGCTCTTCATACTTGGTAACATACAAGAATGTATAGAAAAAGACAGGGTCCGTCCACTCAAGGGGTCAAATAAAGACCATCACAGGGCCCACTGTAATAGTTGTGATGCGAGATGCGGAATGCAGAAGATAATGGAAAGCCTCAATCAAGTGTGATCAAGAATGGTCACGATCCTCAGACACGAGGATGCCGACTTATTAAGAATGAAGAGATGATAATGTGCGATGACATACGATGAGAATCATTCCACATGTTTCACAATCAGTTCTACCCCGTACATGTTTATATTCCATTGATCTTTTCAATCATATAATTAGAAAAGATATGATAGACAAAGAATATTTTTTCAATAATTATTGTGAGGTTCCGCGTTCAATTATTTATTGCAAAAAGACATCCTATTAGAAAAAAGGTTTTTATTTAAAATATTACAATAACATCAATATACCAACAATATATTAATACATAATCAATAATTAAATTGTAAATTAAAATGCAAAAATCACAAACTATCAATAATTGGAAAAAAAAAATAATTAAAATATTTCCCTGGATTTGATGAATCAATAAATTTCATTTGCAATCCATTACACGTATATGATATGAAGACTACTATAGTTTTAGAATAAATAACGCATTCCATATTTCACATATTCAATGTGATAATAAAAATCATCAACTAAAAACTAATAACACAAAAATTGACTTATTAATTGTAATGCTAAAGAAACATTCTAAAGAAGAATTACATAAACGTATTCCAAAGAGAAAAAAGATTTTTACTTTTCTATTATTATTATTACACTATAAGACAGTATTTATAAAAAAATACTGTAGTTATAATCAAAATCACATAAAAACTTAACTCGTAAAACAGAATGTAATTTAAATATTGAAATGTATTCTTCACAACGATTAATTAATTCATTGATTATATAAAAACATTAACAAATATCGTAGAATGTAAAAATTGTACTCTTAAATTTTATTTGTATTTTATTACTATCAGACTTTAATTATTACTTGTAAATCCAAGTCTAAGATTATTTCATCTATTCGTGTATAAAGTGTATACAATTTTTTAATAATTTGAGAATTTTATGACAGTGAATATTTGTACTATCTCCTTAATATGCATTATAATGAAAATATCAATTTAAAAGTCTGTATAATATTTAATTATTAAAATTTTTATTTAAAAAAAATTGTATATATTTGTTGTTTGGGAGATAATTATATTTTTATTACGATAATTGAAAACATTTATATAATAATTTTCTACGTTCAATGTGACTTACGTTTTGATAAGATAATATTTACGATCAATATTAATACTTATCACATCGTTAAAAATCGTATCAGCAATATCGGCATGAACGAACAAAACTGACGTTCGAGCAATATAAATAATTGAAAAAAATGTGATTATAAACCAAAAACTATTAAAATTTGATCAATGTGTTCTAATACGAGTTAAACATCATTAAACACTAACAGTGCAATTTTACATATCCAGATCAAAAATCAGATCGTTTTTGAAATTGACTTCTGGATATTTCCCCTGTTTGGATTCTTTAGAATTATAATGTGGAAATTGCGACGATTTCAAATCATCCTCTATGTTAATGTCTCTGGTTACGTTATCCCCATCTGCTTTGTCGGAATCTCCTTCATCCGTATCGGCCAATCCACTATCACGGCGACGATCGTTGATTTTCATATCTTCAAAGTTTCTTCCATCGTTATCCAAAAACACCTCCTTTTAAAAGAATTATATATAAATTTAATAAATATAAATCATATTGTACAAATTGAATTATGTATAAATAAATTATTACCTCTAATCCATCATCATGATCACCTTCGCTCGTTCTCCTATCGATAGCTCGTTTTTTATTACGTTTTTTTCGCTGATTTTTCGATTTCTGTCCCAAAATACTGCTATTTGATCTGTAATATTTTAAATAAATTAATTATTGCATAAATGAACAAAACAGTCAACCCTTCTATAGCGCTCCCTATACTATAGAGCAGCGTGTGTGACAGTCCCTCCAATAGTGCTTTCTTCAAGATCACGGTTTTCTACAAACCGCTGAATTTTCAATGTTAAATTACATAGTCGTAAATATGTAATACATTTCCGCTTGAAATAATGACCTTGTTGACATAATTTAATTCGCGCGCATAACTAGGATAAAAACAAGGTCATTTCAAATATGTTTGATGTACTCATTTACAAAATAAAATTTAAAAAACCAATATCCAAATTTTGTATGGATGCCTAGTCTTCTATAGCACGGTCCCTGTCTCGACGCTATAGCAGGGTTGACTGTATATAGCCGTATTAATTACCTGAACGTTTGTTTGGCGATGACGTCGCTGAATCGTACAGTTTTTTTCAAACTAGACGATTCCTCTGGAATACAATCGGCTGAACTTAGCGAATAAGACGGAGATCCGTTATAATCCATCAAGTCCACATTGGACTCCGATAAACTCCTCTCTATATGATGACTTTTGTATTTCAGTATTCCCTTGAAGCTTCCGCTGCTAGAGCATATTCCGCCGTCGTAAGTTTCATTCCTCTTCTTCGGAATAAGTTTTATGCTACTTCCACCGGAGCGATTGTACTCCTTCTCGTTTCTACTCATAATAATACTTGTTTCGTTTCTGCCTTTCGTCGTCACCTCTATGGAAGAATTCAAATCCTCCACATCGTCATTCTCCAATTTTTTAAACTGTGTTTGTTCGAGTACATCAAGATTCTCTTTCGATAAATCATTTGCATTCGCTCCGATCATGACGTGATCTGGTAAGTTCGAATTCAATACTTCAAGGCGTAAAATGGCAATTTCATTAAACACATTAAAAGTAGGTTCGGTGCAATCTAGCCCGGAAGGAAACATTAAACATAACGAATAATGTTTAAGAGTTTTGTCGCATTCCAACGACGAGAATTTCATTTGATAACCTCTGTTTTCTGAATTTTTTTCTGAGGCGAACGTATCTCCTTTCACGTTCGGAATTTTAAACGTGAATGCCATCATACTATCAATAACGTTTAAACTATACGGAGGCAACGAATAAAATAGATCGTCTTGAAGAAAATCTAAATCGTTCAGCTTGTTAAAATCTATTTGTTTGTTGGCGTCGTGATTATTTTGTATAGGAATTTTTAAATCGTGTCTCGCCATGTCGCTTTCACTTAAGCCAATCTGGTAATGGTCCATCAATTTGGCCTCGGTTATTTCAATTTGCAAAACGACATTATTATCCCATACCTCGGGAAACACTTGGCCGCAACGAGCACCCGAAGGTACTTTTAAAATCATTCCGTGATGCATCGGAAAGAATCCCGCGCCAATAGAATCAAACTTCGTTTTGATTCCATCCCCACTGGGTAACTCTTCGACTACAATCGATTCGGAATCAACGTTCTTAACGTCTAATGTAAAAACTAACAAATTTTCAAACACGTTGCAGCTGTGAGGCGGCAGAATATACGACAGAGATGCGTCGTAAAATTTATCATCATTTAAAACGCTAGTCCGATATGTTTCACTTTCACTAATTTCCGTGTTCGGCGTTTCGGATAACACGGTCACGAGAGAGGGCATGGCAGCGCTGTCTTCGTCGCTTCCGCACGGTGAATTCAAATCGCTTTCGACTCCACTATCTTCACGCTGGTAACACCACTTCGTATCGATTTCATCGGGAACAACTGGCAACGTAACAACGAGTGTACGTTTGCTCAAATCGAAAGTCGCAGATCCATCTTCGTCATTCACTTTGTACGGCAGTGATAAATCGAGCTTGTAGCGGCTCGGCTTCTCCGATATCAATGAGAAACTCTTATCTTTAATATTCAATACCGTGTCTGCCGATGACGATAATAACGGTAGATTTATTTCGAGTACAAGATGCGAAGGTATCGCCGAATGCATTTTCGCGTCTTTTTCATATGTAAATTCTTTCATATCGATTTCTCTACGATGTTTCAATTTATATTTCGGTATAGTATACTTTAAATCATTGTCGTTGTTTTCAATATACGCCTTATCTACTTCCGACGGTTTTAATTCATCGACGGAATAATTTCTCTGCGGATATAGTTGATCTAATAATTCTTGATTATCAGATTGAGCATCCACTTTGTAATTAGGATCTGGTTTACGTATTATGGACGGCACAACTGAACCTTTATAGGTTGTAACTTTTAGAGTTTTAGCATTTTTCTTGTCTAATTTCACTTTATGATTGTTTTCTATGGCTTCGAATGCCGTTTGATCGAGCATTGATTTGAATGTCGTGTTTTTTGACGCTATATGAATCGTGTTGAGATGAAAGACGACGTCGTATATGACACATCGATTTTTTGATTGATCGTATCGATTTTCTGATTGATCGTAACTGTCACGAGGAGGCGATAGAGTGTAAGGAAGGCTCCAGTTTACGCCTGTGGAATCAGTTCGGCTGTATGTCGGCTTGTCTACGTTATCGTTGGCACAAATGTTGATGAAAGCCTTCAGGTCTCCGGCCACACTGCTCTTGATGACATAGCCGGGTATTGGGGTTATGAACGTGACGAGATAACCGCGTTGTTTCTCCAGCTCGGTAAACTCCTTTTGATAGTTGGCGCGCGCCTCGGGGCTCTGGGTCTCCTCACAGTACTCAATTAACAATTTCCTGAACTCTTCATCTTTTAATGCATCAGTCAACCTATCGACATCCTCCTTCGTTAAGTCGAGGGGCTCGCGACACCGGTTCGCTGCCATCTTTATACTAATGGAATATTTTTATAATACAGTGCAGGTGTGCTCAATTGTTTTGTGACCGGCCCTGAAAATTAATAATAAATTCATTACGCAATCAAACCCGGAATCAAATGCACATTCCGATTAATGTTTTGATATCAATAACAGGTGACAATTATACAATTTCGAAAAATTTACATTTGACATTTGACGAATTGCGTGTTATCCGAAATAATAACATCAGACACTGCCAAAACGATAGATAACATATACATTCGTTTGATATTGTATGGATATTGTCTGGGTATTGCATGGACCGCTAGCGCGAGTTGATGTCCCCTGACCGCGTAATCAGCTGGCACAACAAACAGGAACAGCACACGTCGCGCCGGCCGGCCAATGGCGACGGCCCGGTTTTGAGGTTCGCAAAAATTGCGCAAATCTCACGCATCCGAACTACGTCCAATATTAATGTGACATGCAATTATGTGGGCGATTTTAGCATGACCTATTTACACTCACCATTTCCCGGTTGACACTTAAAATCGTCGAAGCTAACGTACGGCCTTAACACGCCGCCGATCGGCCATTGTCTGTTTACACATAAAAACAAAAACAGCGGATGCGTGCCAAAACGCTGATTAAATAATAACAAAAATAAGTTAAAAATAACGCATGATTAATAGAATGAATTCGCCTATATAACGAATACACAAATCGTATGTATTCAATATTTATATATATATAATATTTTAATACACCATTTTCTTATAAAAATAACAGGTTTTTTGCATAAAAAAAAACAATATAATTACAACACATGTGTATAAAATAATAGTTATCATTTTTTTTATTCTTGTCACTCGCTGCTTTCACTGCCAGTGACGAAATTCATTTGTTTCTATTTTTCAACGAACTTTATGAATTTGAATCCAACTGTTATTCGCTTAATGAAATTCCGCATTTCAGCATTGTTACAGATACATTAGGTGGCTGTAATTTATATGTTTTTACAATAAAGTCGGCCATGTGTTTGTATTTATACCTTCTTTTCTTTTTCGCAGTATTTTCGAGTATATTTGAAATACGGGTCGATTTCTGAAAATAGTTTTCTAGCTGTTGGGACACTTTTAATCTTCCACTAATTGTTTCAGCCTCAAGCGGTAGTTTCTCTACTTTCTTGTTGATGCTGTTAATCAACACAATGTTTGTTGAAGCGATTCATTTTCATCGTCTGGCATCATGTGAAATGCTTTACTATTTATTGAATATATCAAATAAATGATGTCCGAAAGTCTGTGAAAGATTTCCAACATGCCTTTAACTTAATTTCGAAATTGTCATAGAAATAATCGCCCAAAAATAAGTAAATCGCGTATAAACAGAAACAGTGCCATATAAATCTCGTAAAAGTTTGGTAATAACGTTTGCTTAGAGATAAAAAAAATCTGAATCTTAGTTTTTTAAAGACTTACATTTCAAAAAATAGTGTAATAACCCTGCGACTTATCACTTGTTCATACATAATATTATCCATAATACAAATAACATGTTATTATTTAGATATCACACTTTTTAATTAAATCGTATGATATTTTTTGGCGTTTATCTCAAATGGAACTGATACGGAAGTATGATGCAAGTTGTTGTAATAGAAATTAGCAGAGAAATAATAAAATTGCACAACAAAAACAATTCATTGCATAAAATTACGATTTAATAAAAAAAAAACATTTTATACATAAATCGAACACCGAATCGTTCACCGTTTCACTACTGAATTGTGATCCGTTTCAGTGATCAAACAACTTAAAACTATTTAGATTATGCTTTTATTTCAACAAAGCAAATTAATATAATCGAAAATTATTATCACATTGGTCATAATTGTATATATATATATGTATACCAAGGCCTATATAAATACGTCCTTCAAACATTGACTGACTTATTAATAGTGTTTAGAGAGCAATTTTCAACTATTGTGGAAAAAACTGCAATATGACTAGTTTCAATAAATTAGTAAAAAATTCTCGAATGCGAATTGTACACAGTTAAAGGTTAAATAGTTAAATAATTTATGTATACGGCAAGGTTAAGTCGTGATCTTTTAATCCGATGACTCATTTACAATTTAAATTAAGAACATAACTTGATTTTATTTACCCAATATGGACAAAAAATTGGATTTAATTTTGTTTACACAGCATATCAAATACTAATGCTAATCGTAATCTACTCCATTATGATTGTGGTTAATTTATCTGATGGATGCTTTCAAATAGAAATTAACAATTTCATTATGTAAATCAAACCACGTCGGAAATACCGGCAGATCGGGTCTTGTAGGTATATCCACTTGGATTTGTGAGAGAAAGAGATATCTGACCCACTGACATTTCGAAAGTGTGAACTATACGAGTCATGTTGGATATCAGGTATCGGTAACCTTTTATACAGATATGGTTTATTAAAATAATGCAGTAAACAATGCAGTAAATAATTCAGGGCTGTGGAGTCGGAGTGGAGTCGGAGTTGGAGTCGTGGAGTCGGTGTGGTGTTGTTGGTAAATATCGGAATCGGAGTCGTGTTTTTTTTAACGACTTAATAATTACAATAAATCAGTAATTTATGAATCAGATTGATTGATATTTTTAGTTAGTTTTATTAAGAACATTTAAAAATAATTTGCAAAATTCATACAACAGGGTGTGTGTGGATACCACATTATTTAAGCGATGAATGCAAAAAAATGAAAAATTTATTCGAGTTCGAATGTGTTAAGAATAAAATTAAAGGAAATAAAAATTCAACAATTCTTTGACGCTTGGTGATAGGTGATGGGATGTAGGTTATGTACTCGAACTGATGTCGCAAAAGCAGTAGCTTTCAAAAGGGGAGGTACCACTAGCTACTTCGAAAATAAACCTATCGGTCAAAAAGGTCATTTTGTCTGTATGGTGGGATAGTAAAGGAATTATTCATTATATAAATACGAAAATAATATTATTGTGTTTTTTTTAACAATTGCAGACAATAAAGGTAAATTATTATTTATGTAGACTTTTAGTACAAAGTCTGGTATTCTCAATTTTTATTTACGGCGTAGAAACCTGGACCTAAAGGAAAATATGAAGAAGAAAATTGATGCCTTCGAAATGTGGTGTTGGCGACGTCTGCTAAGAATACCATGGACCGCTACACGCACAAACATGTCTGCCCTAAAAGAAATGAGAAAAGACAAAGAAGACAGAGTTTCACCATGTCTCAAAAGGATTCTTCGATACTTTGGGCATCTCGCCAGAAGAAACGATAGCCTGGAGAAGCTCGTTGCGCTTGGAAACGTACAAGGATCGCAGGGAAGGGGCAGGGCGCCCACCCGCTGGAGTGACCAAGTGAAGACCGCCACAGGCTCCACCGTAGTAGCTAAGTGCGATGCAGAATGCAGAGAATCCTGGAGAGACAAAATCAAGAATTTTCGGAACGAAAAAGATCACGATCCTCAGACATGAGGGTGCCGACCAAAAAAAAAAAATATTTATGTATTTATTCTTTTTTTTTTTTTTGAGTCGTGAAGCGATTACATATTATTATTATATTTTTATATATGATTTTAAACCTCTTCCCTCATTTCTGAGGAACGTGACCATGTGCATGATTCCCTTTCGGAGGACCATGGACATGGTTTTCATGGGAATATATAGTGTAGTGGTTTCCGTTGCCTTCTGCACCGCAGGATTTTTTTATACTGAAGAGCGCTGCTGCCCGCTTCCCAGCTTATATTTTTGACAATTATTTTTTTGTCATTCCACCCCTCTGTTGACCAGCGTCACTCAGAAGTATTCAGAATGGTCACCCATCTGAATACTATCTGCGCTTATTGGCAATTTAACTTTAACAATCGTAATTTGATTGTAATTACCTCTAAGCTATGACGGGTATTCTTTTTTATACAAATACAAAAAGTTTGGGACATGTAGGATTTATATTATAAGAGTTATTCGAGCACGACACGGATAGGTTAAAAGAGGTATTCGATTTAGACTTTTCTGGATGTTAGTTAAAACATGAAAATAGTATAGGAATCTAAGAACCGTGTAATACGAGGTTTATCTGTATTCTTATATTTTAATTTTCTTGTGTACAAGTGTAAAAATGTGTACCATAACTGTAGCAAAGATCTATATGTAATATTTTTATGAAATGATAAAAAAATGTTTCCCACCACTGGTCAGTTTTTAATTGATGGTGGATTCAAAACAGAATCAAAAGCGCATCGCGACTCGCGGCGTTCTGTACACTAGAATGCGCATTCTCAACAAGGGGCATGTGAAGTTCGCGATATTGATCATCAGCGTCATTTTAACCCTGACCGTCATCTTCAGCGACGTCTTGTATGGCCGAATCGAAGATGAGGCCGATGTGGGACCGAGGTCGACGCATGCCAGCTTCCAGCAAACCCGCACTACCAAGAGTCTCGCGGATTTGCCCAAAGTGCCCGATCTGAGCGATCACATTCTCATGTTCAACCGGATTCCAAAGAGCGGCAGTGAAATATTCGTATTGTTTTTGCAAAAATTGCAAGGCAATAAATTCGTCCATGTCAGACTTGGAAATAGTGAATTGAAACGGATGAACCGCACACAACAGGTGATTGAAAAGGGAAAATGTTGCACAACACATGCCACTGGTGAAAAGGAAGTTTGCACGAAATGGCGTCCATTTTTAAATTTGGCGGTTTTTATGACATGTATAATTTTACAAAGTTTCGCTTATTATAAAATCAAATATTCATCGTTTCGAATAAGTATCAATAATACAACATTTTAATTAAATTAATTATATTGCAATTATCATTATTAAATTTAATTAATACATATGTCACATTTCTGTAAAACTCCAGGTAGAATTAAAATTAATTTATGCATTGTCGATGAAATGAATGGTGCCACAATACATTTATCTGTAGGAAGTTATGATATTTTAATAATTAATCCGATGTTTTTTCTTAAATTATATGTTTTATACATATTTAAATCCATCGAAACAATTTTCTTTTAAAATACCATCGGGTTGATAAAAAATATTACATAAGAAATCTATTATAGTTGTATGTGTGAAAATACTTTGTGTTAATAATATGAAATATTTCACATTGTGTTATATCCGAGCCATATAACGTTAGCACAAGAAATTAAAAGTAATTGCAATATTGGCTTACCGAATACGGTGATGAAATGCCGAGAGGTGATTCACAACTACGACATCCCAATCAGAATGCAATATTGCTAAGCAACGAGTAAATAAAGCACACTTGTAACAACATGGCCCAAATTTAGCATATCTAAATTTATTCTCACGTTCAAACAATGTTATCATTGCAGAAAGCGTTCGTCGGTGAAGTTGAGGAGACAATACGCAATAAAGCAGTCCCAATTAGCTTCGATCGGATAGTATATTTTACGAACTTCACCGAATTCGGTGTCCAATCGCCAATCTACTTTAGCGTAATAAGGGATCCATACGAAAATGTCATGTCGAGGTATTTTTTTATAATTTTAAATCGTATATTATAATATTTATATCGTCATATTAAATTTCAGACTGCAAAAAGTGTACAAAAAGACGACAACAATGGACGTGATGAATTCGCACGCAGCAGACTTTGCAGACTGTTTAATGGCTGGACTTCCCGAATGTCCATTACCCGACGGAGGGCCTTACGTTTATACAATTCCGTACTTTTGCGGACACGACATGAACTGTATGGACATGGATAGGCAATGGGCGTTGAATAAAGCTAAAGAAAACGTCGATAGATATTATCCCGTCGTAGGAGTATTAGAGCAGCTCAATGAGACGTTAAAGATCCTCGAAAATGAGCTGCCATTATTTTTTAAAGGTGTTAGAAAACTGTATACAAGAGATCTTTCAGGTAAACATTTAAATATAATTGAAAATTAATATCGACACTGGAAAGCAATCTTCCTATATCTTGAAAAATAAACTTCACAGATGAGTCAAAAAACCATTTTTAATATTAATAATTCTTAAACTAAAAAGAGTAGAACTGTAGTTCGGATGTTTTTACACAACTTATTGTAGATTAAGTGGAATAAATCGTAGAAATCTAAACGTGGTATCCAATTTACCGTATCGTATTTTTTCGAGATACAATAAGATTTTTTTCAGCGTCGATATAACTTGTAATATATCATTTAATTTTAATTTACAGCGCCATTCAAAAAGAACGACTTTGGTCTTGAAATAGAACCTGAAATCGAAGAACAAATTAGAAACTCATTAACGGATGAATACGATTTTTACAACTGGATAAAAGAGAGACTTTATAGACGTGCTGTTACACAAAAAATGGAAACACGCCAAAATTATGAGACATTTTTGCGATATCAATAAAATGCCGTATATATAGTGAAAACTTAGCTTTTCAAACGATTGTGATAATTGAAAAATTTATATTTCAAGTGATATTCTAGCTTATATAAGTAATATAATCGATTAATATAATTAGTTTTAAAATGTTATTATTGATATAATTTTATTTGAATATATTTAAATTTAAAATTCGACACGAGACTGTTATTTATCTAGAAAAATTAAAACAACCATTAAATAAAATTAATTTATTCAATTTACGAAGAGTATAAAAGCAAAATGTCACTTACGTTACCTCATTAAAATGAATCACATATCGAGCATCACACGTATACAAATAATAATAAAATATGCCGACAGAAATGCATTCAAATTGATACATACAACATACATACGTTCATAATAAATATATCTAAGGAACAATTTAAAATATCGCACTATAAAAATATAGGCAGCTTCACAAACGTGACAAAATAACACGTAAGAGTCACATAAGCTTATAGCGACAATTTTTCATAAATGCTTTCTGATATAATAACTTTTATAATTAACTATATTTTTTTGTATCATCGTAAGCACGATAAAGACCACATATCTAATTCTTAAAATTTAATTTATTGATATTTTGTTGCGTTAATACAAATTTCATATTTTAATTTGTTTAATAAAATAATAGAATTAAAATTTTGTGCTCTTTAAATATTTAAGCGGGTGAAAAATGTATATATTCAGCTTCTAAGTTCATATATGTCTAAGATAAATTCGTTTTTATAATATCGAATGACCAAATATTTGATACATATATTGTTTTGAAAACACCATCACAAAATCTTAATTCAAATTATTATATAACATGTAATTAATTAATTCTTAGCATTATGTTATCATTAAAATTTAATCTTTGCCGTAAGCTATGAAGCAGTACAGAATTTAATCATAGTTACATATTATACTAAGATCAAATCTTATTATATATTACTCTCTTAAATTAATACATGTGTGATGGATAAGATTATAACACCATTTATAAAAACGTTCATTTACAGCAATTTTTGGACTTTTAGACTGAATAGATTATTAAAAAAATATTTAATTCCATATAACATTTTTTATAAAACATATGTATGTGCATTGTTTAAATTTGATTAATGTATGTCCGTATTAAATGCAATGAATAACATCATCGATCATGGCATGAGATGCATGTAGAATAGGATCATGTTGAGGTAAAGCATGTGCACCAACAGGAGCATGACTTTGTCACGTCATTTCTTCTTGGGATCCTTTAAACCGGCGCCAGCGTTGAATTTGAAGAATATTATGTCACCGTCTTCAACCACATAATTCCGACCTGAAATCAAAGACAAAATCCTTAAGCAATCCTTGCGATTGAATTATTTTAAAATAAAAGATCTATTTACCTTGTTGTCTGTATTTTCCAGATGCTTTTGCCGCAGCTTCGCTACCTTCCTCTTTGAAGTCCTTGTAATGCATCACTTCCGCCATGATGAATCCTTTTTCAAAATCGGTATGGATTCTTCCAGCGGCTTGTGGAGCCTTGGTAGCTTTCTATAATTGTTCACTTGATTAAATTCAATCATAATAAAAAAAAATTATATGTGATCGTAATTGTTTTACCAAAATCGTCCATGCTTTCACTTCATCCGGTCCAGCAGTGAAGAAATATTCCAATTGGAGTGATTTATATCCTTGCACGATTATCTTATCCAACGCACTGAAATTAAAAATATATTCCATTTTTGATCGAATTATTATTTTTTTTAAATTCAATATTAAACAAACTTACAAATGAATTATTATATACAAGTATAATGGTCAAAAAATATTCTTGTAGTGTTGGTATATTCGTCTCTAACGTATGTTGACATTGGTACTACAGTCAGTCCTCATGTAACGCCGAAATAGGGACCGCGCTATAGAAACCCACGCAGTAATAGACTAGGGCCATACAAAATTTGGGATTGGATTTTTTAAAATTATATTTTCTAAATTGAACGAAATCAATAAATCGACCTGGCTTTATTTTAAGTTTGTTCACGTGCGCACATGTTAAATTTTGTTGTCAACCAAAGGATATTGATCTTTAATTCGCGTGGGAATGTATTACATATTTACGAAATATGTAATTAGACCTGGAAAATTTAGCGTTTTGTGAAAAACGGGCTTTACGGGGGAGCACTATAGAAGGGACTACCACACAACCCGCTATCTAGCAGGGGACGTTATAGAAGGGATAACTGTATTGTTGTAGAATATATGAAAGATTTTAACCAAAAACTACACCATTCTGGTGTCTCAGCCTCTATATTCGCAGGACATTGTGCCCTACGACATTTTCCTATTTCCGAAGATGAAAAAAATATGAAAGAACGATGTTTTGACCAAATTTAGAAGATCAAGACGAAATAGCTAGGGAGCTAAGCCTCATACCGAAATTTGCATTCCTGAAGTGCTTCGAAGATTAAAAAATTGCTGGCACAGGAGTACGATGTATCTGAAGGATCTAAGAAAAACAAAATTACAAACAATTTTTTTAACAAACTTCGTATTAACGTTTATTGGTCATTAGACCCTACATCTCAGAAACTTTCTGTATTCGTCTAAAAAAGTCTAAAGAATAAATATTATAAATAATCATTGTTCTTTATTGTCTGCAATTGCGAAAAAAACAGCATTATTCAATTCTGTTGCCACAGGCGCGATGTTTTTTTCGATCGCATCCGGTACGATGTGCCGGGTGCGAGTGAAACGTGCGATTGATATATTCTTATAATAATCCTTATATAATGACCCCCTATGGACGACGCGGTTATTTTCGAGCCGCTGTGACGGATTGGTTAAAAAATTAAAGTTAATATAATTTAAAATAAGTTTTTTAAACCTTTCTATAATAAAACAAATGATCATGTATTAATAAAAAATAGAATAAACATAGAAATTAATTTTTCAGCTACTTTCAGTTTCAAAATAAAACATTCTCAGTTAGCTTGAATGCTGTATTATACAAAATGAAAGTCAAATATTATTTATTTTAAAAGTTTGAGAAATACTCTAATATTTACTAACGATTCTCAAAAATTGAATGTAAACCGATATAAAATATAATTGATTTGTTACCAGTTCTTCAAAAAAATACATTCATGAGCACCTGTCTCGATATTTTTCAAGAACAAGATGAAGATTAAATAATTATCATTGGCACCGACGTAATATTTCTCTGAATTTTACATTGGAACTTGTTTTTTTTTTGTTAACAATACAGTCTCGGCATATGTTTTAAAAATACATACACACCGATACAGAAATAAAACATTGGTGGAACGGATTATATTCTAACGAAATAATAATATCCACTGACAAAATAACTCCGGCCAGAACCATTTGGATGTAAAACAATAATGGGATGTCTATACTCAGTCTCTATACAAGCCGACGAATAAATTCGTAGGAGATTATTGTAATTAGGGGCAGGCCAGGGGCAGAACAAACAGAAATGGATTAAATATAAAATATATCAGCAATATATGAAATAATTATAATTTATCAATTTTTAACTATGTATTACGATTCAATGGTGTATACAAATATCGAAAGATTAAAAAATATTTATAAAAAAAATATATATTTATACATAGTGACGCCACTGGGATAAATATGATAAATAAAAGCGACCGAAAAGCAATAAACAGGTATAAAAAACATAAACACAGTGTGGCCACAGACAGACCCAACCTCCATTTCATCTTATCATTGCGCATTATTGTCATTATGCTCATCTGAACATCATTATTATCATTATTGGATTCAAACTACGTGAATACTTTGGCGTCCCGTATTTTTACATTCAACCATGTTATGACCATCGTAACATTCAGTTGGAATGATTCTTACCGAGGGTCATAACTGCCAAAATGTAGTTGTTGACTAGAAAACTATAATATTATAATATTTCCATTTATTTACGTTTTAATTACCGAAAATCTCCTAGATTATCAGTATATACCAAATTGCTGAATAATATTATCAACCATATCAAACAGAAAACCTATTTATCCGTTAAACCACTATGGTCACCCCGGTGCGACAATTGTAAAATCACCGCACGCGTGCTGGAAGCTTTGTATCGTGTTTATTCGATTCAGCGAAATATCTAGAATCCATGAGGTTCGCTAGTAAATTCGAGTTTTAGCTACATTTTTAAATTTATTCGCGTACTGGACATAATTATGGAAAGGTCTCAAGCGGTTAAAGGCTTTATACAATATTCTAGCCAATATTTTGAGTAAAATCAACGGATTGTTGAGAAAATGATTTATAGCTTTATTTCATTTATGTTGGTTATATTTTACAATAGCTGCGGAAAGTAAAAAGAAAGTTTTTCTTCCGCGTCGTCCGAAGGGGGACTATTTTTAATGTAAAATATACCCCAAGCATTTCAAGTCAAGATATTGATGAATTCTTCATCAATATATCGAATTTAAAAAAAAGGATTATTCTAGGAATAAAAATAGTTATTCATAGTCAGATTGCCAGCCACAAGCTCGGAAGCCGAGCTGTCACGCGTGGATTGTAACAATAATAATCAGAAGAGGTTATGGTCAATTCGTATTTAATTTACGGTCTGATCGGGTGCTACACGTCACTGAATTGGCCTGGATAGCGGCCTGGCTCCTCATAGGTCCGTAGAATCTACGAAACCATGTAGTTATGTTATTTATGTGCCCAGCCGCTATCGCCGCCACGTCTGATACCGGCACGCGACAACACTCAGCTCGAATAGTTGTTTTTATTTTTTTTCGCAATTACAAACAATGATTATTTATAATATTTATTCTTTAGGCCTCTTTAGACAAATACAAAAAAAATGTTGCATGTTGGATTTATATTAACACTTTGCAGTCCGGAGGACTCGTATGCGAGTCCTCTGGCGCCAGAGCAGCAGTCCGGGGGACTCGTATGCGAGTCCTCGCGGCGCCCAGAGCAACGGTCCGGCCGGCTCGCATTTAAGTATTCGTGGGGACAGAGCAGCGGTCCGGGGACGCACATACGACTCCTTATTAGTAATTAGTAATTTAGAGTCTTTATTTTTTTTTTATATACAATTTTTTATATAAAAAAAAATTCTTAGCAATTAGTAAATTTTTTTCCGCGAAATCGCCCGGCTACAGCGAAAAGTACCGCGCGAAATCGCCCGGACTGTAACGTGTTAAGAGTTATTCGAGAAAAATCAAAAACTGGGAGTCCCCAATCCTTCCGGTTCCATCGGCATGGCTAAATAATTGGCAAAATTGTGATAAAAGCAAATCTGCGCGGGTTCAAATTTGTCATCCTGAGTATTTCAATGAGATGGTTCAGAATATCGTGTAAATAATACATTCTGTTATTAATGCACTGAGTAAACGAAATACATATTTTTAGTAGAATCATAATTTTTATGACTGGCAACACTATTTATAAAAATATTCAAATGAAAACGGCACAAAAATGTGAGTAATATAATATTCATATATTTACACCGCGAATGCGACACGTAAATGGGAAAAATATTTATTTATGTCAGTTGATTAATTATCAAAAACAATTACGATTGTAATTGAGTCATTATTAATCAGATTGAAATTTGAGGTTATGTTAATAACTTGCACTCTGTTTCGAAACGTTTTTATTTCATTTTTTTTAATAATATGATTATTCTGTATGGCGGGTATTTTAGACCAGTTGCTTAGCTAGCAGGGTTAGTTTGGGTCTTAGCACGAAATGTCAAATTACAGGGCCATTATATGAATACACTTTTCTTTTCACTCCCAGCCTTAAAAATAGGATGATGTCCAAACCACAAATAATTCTCGTATTGTAAATCATTCTTTTTTTATCGATCGATAAAAAAAATATCGATTCGATGGGATTATAGATGAAAATCGACGTTGGCCAAATCAAACTTACCTGGTGACATTGTTCTCTTTAATATATGCGGCTTTGGCATCGGCATCCATGTCAGCGAGTTTATTTTCGAAGACTCCTGAGAAGGGGATGAGCAGAGATCCAGGATCATTTTTGTCCACCCATTCCTTCAGCTTCAACAACCTGAGTAAAAAAAAAATTGAAAAAATAGTATAACGAATAATAATAATATAAATTGTGATATTACCATTTATTCTTTTTCCTAATATAATCTTTTTCGGAAAGATTAACTAGATAAATAGCGGGTTTTGATGTTATGAATAAATACTTGTTCAAAACTTCAATCTGGAATTAAAAAACCGATGTATAATAATGTTAAAACTATTAAATATCTTGCGAATATACCTCAGCTGTAGTCCAATCTCCGAATCGAATATGTTTCTTCTCATCAACGAGCACAGTCTTGATATGAAGTAGTGCATCCTGAGAAAAATAATAATTATATAATCGTATTATTTAATATTAATATTTCAATAGTACAATTAAATTGTACTTACTAATTCGGGTTTGAGTTTTTTATCCCCGCCTCTGCCGGCAGTTCTCTCCAGTTTATCTAAATTTTGCAATAGCATTTCTTCATCCTTCAAACGAAGTTCTTCACCGATAATTTCGAGATCTCGCACTGGATTAACATCGCCTTCGACGTGTATTACGTCATCATCCTCGAATGCTCCTATAAATAATAAAAAAAATATAAATATAGATTTACTGATTTTTCCTGTTTTTTTTTTAAAAAAAAACTTACGGCAGAGATTGAAAATGGCATCGCAAGCCTTGATATGCGACAGAAAAGCATTTCCAAGACCTTGTCCTTCAGAGGCTCCCTTCACCAGGCCAGCAATATCAACGACATTTAGAAAAGCAGGCACTTTACTAAAAAAAAAAAATATTTTTATTATAATTTTTTTTTAATTTAAAATAACAGTCAAAATAATATTGTTAGATGCTGGCAATGATGCGTGTAGAATGGAAGGGAGATACGACATACATTATATTAGAATAGAAGGGGTGTTGACATTGGTAGGCAAATTTGCCCAACGTCGCATCGCCTTTACAAAGCAAAAATTAGCAATTCAAAAGAGCTTTCTTTTGCAATGCGCCCTTTTCAGCGATTCAGGTGTTCTCAACCGTAAAAATAATGGATTTTATAGAAAAAAATCCAACTTTTTACAATCACTAATAGCAGACATGTTATATTTTGGCAATGAGATATCAAAGAAAATTTTTACTCTTCGAATAAAAATGTAATAATGCAGTTTGAAAACACCTGGCTGGGGAAAAGTGAACGAAGTCAATCGTTTGAACGTTGTCGTACATGAATTTACATTATTGAAGCTGTTATTACAAGGTAGATCCACTACCGAGTTTTCGTTTGAAAAGAATAAAGTACAAGAATAAAATGGGATCTAATGAACTAGAGACATGGCCTAGTAGAATACTTAAAATTATATATTATACATTTTTAAAACATCATTTAAAAGCTAAAATTATTTTTTTAATAAATTCTTTTTAATCAATTATAAAATCAATTTTTAAAAATTTATAATAATCCCTAACAAATCCAATCATATTTTTTGAAATGTTAATTTACACTAATGGCAATTTTATGATCAATGATTATTTAATTAATATACAAATAAAATGATTTTAATTTTATTTTTCAGAAAATGTCATACCTTGCCGGCTTATGGTATTGGCAGAGAAAATCAAATCTCTCATCTGGCACTGGTACTCTACGTGCTGAAACAAATAAATCGGTCAATACATCTCTATCAATAAGTATTGAAAAATATAAAATGCATCAGAAAAAGATGATAATTTAACATTTGGTATAAAAAAAATACTGCGTTCTTCGGATTATTAACAAACATGTGAGTAAATTGTATTATTTAAATACTCGATATAACGTTAATAGTGAAAATCATCTCGGCAGTCAACGATTTAATATTAATAACATAAAGAAATTGCTCAATAATGATTTCTTGTTTCAAAATGAAATAATTCTAGAGTTAAACTGGTTAATTCCATAAATAAATTCGATATAATTAATCGGTAACATAAATAAAAACATTAAATGTATCTTTAAATAGTGAAAGATATCAAATTACATCAAGATAAAATTAAAACATAATAAAATACTAAAAGATACTTATTCTCATTGGGGTTGATTGTGCAGAAAGGAAAGTTTTCGGCAGGGGCTTGACTCTTGGTGAGCACATTGAAGAATGTGGATTTACCAACGTTGGGTACTCCGACTATACCAACTTTCAGATTGGTACCGACACGACCAATCAAAGGTTTTCTCTCAGGCTCTTCCGCTTTCTTAGGAGCCATAATATAGCCTGAAACAAATTCAATTATAAATAAATCAATATTACACCATAGATATGTGTAATCTGTAATCACTAATTAATGTTACTGATGACTTATTGAGCTCAAGCAAAATTGTATATAAAATTCTTTAAATAATACATAAAACATCATGAATTTATTAAAAATTGTAAATGGTTGCACAAATGTCAAAAAAATAACCTCAATGTATGCATTTATTATTCGTACCAAAATCAATATTCAATATATATATGATGACATAATAAATGAGCTATATAGTTTTGATAATATTTTAGAATTTACCTGTCGTCGGTTTTGCAACCTTCAATCAAGAAAAATTCAATATGAAGTTGACAGCTGTGGCCGCAACGTGGTTAGAAACCGGCCGGCGATGACTGTTTTACCGACAAGCAAGATATAGCAGAAATCTGTTTTATCGACATGCGGCATGATTTTTAAATTTTCAACGGCGGAAGAGAGGTTAATAGGTTTCATTTTTCTTTCAATGTCTTTCTATTTATTTTAAACAGTTGATATTAATTTCTGTTTAATATTTTGTCCACAATTTATATTGTTAACGATTTTTTGTGGATAAGGCATAATTCTGTATTAATGCGTACATTTTTCTAACTTTTGTATCTTAAAAATCAATGTTATAATTGAACGTATAATCGCACATTATTTTCATCCTACATACATTATATATGGGGGATTTGGATAATTCTTGCCACGAGGCAAACCATCAACGCATTACTCCGATGATGATGAGGAGGAGGAGGAGGAGGCCGAGCTGGCTCGCTAACCCTAAGGACGTGATTCCTCCCAATAGAGACCCGTGGCCGGTGCCACGGCGGCTTGCGGTCAACAGTACTTCCATACTACGGCAATTTGAGCATCGCCACAGATTATTGTAATCTTGTATTAAATTATTGGGCGGGCGTATGCCCTGGCTCGTGTTGGGGACTGCTCGTGCGACCAGCAATACCACAAGGAAAATCTAACACTAAATTTAAATTAAATATTTTGCCCTGCGTTTTCAAAAATTGTACATGATTGGTTTCTCACGAAATCAGAGATCGTTTATTGTATTAGCGTCGAATTAAATAAAATTGAAAATTGCTGGGGTTATACAGTGATTATGGACTTTTATGTTTACACCTATATTATATTATCTTAAATATATGAATATCCTTTACTTATTATTTTTAAAAATGGATTAAGTTTTACTTAAAACGTCGAATTTATTTAATTTGTCATTTTTTTCATCACATATATAGCTAATTTTCACTTAAAAAACAAACCTCGAAGTGTGAGGGTAGTATAATTAGAAAATAAGATGTAACGGATTGAAGGTGAAGCAAATTTGACCAAATCTATTCTAAAAATAGTAGATACAGTCGGATACTCTTTCTCTAATGTGCAAAAGCATTTAACCCATGCGTCACGGCGGCTCGAAAACAACTGAGTCGTCCGAATCCGTCTATCATAGACTTCAAGCATTTCAAGTCAACATATTGAATAATTCTTCATTAATATCTTACTTAATCTGACTTAAAATGCTATCGATATTTTGGATTTTTTATCTAATCAATACGACGCTTAAATTAAATGACTCGGCGATGTTTTGCCACCGACTGTGTTCTCGTGGCACATGGCACTAGTACGTTTCACTCGCACTTGATCGTACCGGATGCGAATGAGAAAAAATATCGCACACGTTGCAACAGAACCGAATATTGTTGTTTTTATATTACAATAAAGGTCAGTGAATATTTATAATATTTATTCTTTGGACTTTTTTAGATAAATATATAAAATTTGTGACATGTAGAATTTATATCAAAAGAGTTATTTGAGAAAAATCAAAAACTTGGGGTCCCCAATATCGGCACGGCTAAATAATTGGCAAAATTCATAAACGGAATTTATGGATACCGCATCATTTAAGTGATAAAAGTAAATCTGTACGGGTTCGAATTTGTCAAGAATTAATACAATTAGAAGAAAATTCAACATTTCTTTAACATCTTGTGACGGAGGATGAGGAATGGGTGATATACTCAAACCAACGTTCAAAAAGGTCCCATTTTCTGTATGGTGGGATTTTAAAGGAATTATTTTTTTATAAAATTCTTAAAAATTGCTACAGTTATATTGTGATAAGCTGGAACGATTAAAAGATTAATGGAAAAAGACTCAAGACCTCATAGAGTTAAAAAATACTCGAAATAAATTAATGGAAACTAATTATTCGTCCATCATAATGAGCCGATCTTGTTCCATCGGATCACCATTTTTTAGAATAATTCGGCTCTTTTTATTCAATAGAAATTTAATGTTAAAACTGGTATCGATGGCTATTTTTCTTCCAAACCAAAGATTTTTATGCAAATGGAATATAAAATTTACTAATATGGTGGAAGAAAGTAGTAGCGGAGAAAATATATTATTATAATTAATAATTGATATAGTATTTTCGTCGGGTCCCTCTTATATTTCAAAGTAACTCTATGGATTGCACATGCTTGGTGGTTAAATTGGTTTTTTATTATTATTTTGGTTGTTCTTCTACAATAGTTCTATGGAGCACTTGTTATTCTATCTTCTTCAAGTATTTATTGGCAGATCCTTGTTATAAGAAAGCAGTTGTTATTATTTAATTATTTACATTAAAGTCAGCAATGCCTCCTTCATTCATACGTATCTGATATTTAAATCTGGCAATATCTTACTATTAATTATGGAAATTACAAAAAAACATGCAATTAATAAATTGGTTATTACATTAAAAATGCAATTAGCATTAAAATTTCAATACTGATATGAAAATAATGCAGACATGTAATCCGATTGTGTATGCGATAATGAAACATGTGGTAAATCATTGTACATTATTATTTAAATACGGAGATTTGATTGCCTGCTTTAAACAAACGGAATTAAATGGACAATGCATAATGGATAGGGCAATTCAGAAAATTATATTAATAAAAAAAAGTGTATTCAAATATGAAGGTTTATCCCAGGAATTGGAACCGTATCACCAGGAACGGAGACTGATTTAATGATAATAAAAAAATGCATAGCGGTTTTATCAAAAGCGAGGCCCTGTTCCCAGAAGAGGCGACTCGGCCATTTAAATTGGACGATAATATTATAATAAGAGGAGATGATACGTTTGATCCCTGACCGGGGCATGGCGGAGGTAATCGCCGATTGTGTCGGAGCTACCCGCAGCTATCCCCGTTCTTATGCAAATCATCTTACAAACGCTTTTTTAGCCCTCTGATTACAATCATTTGCACAGCGCCACGAGGCTGTGACGGCCATATCTCGTGGCCGCTCTAAATGAGCTAGCTGGTGACGGGGCCGAGGAGATAGTCGACATTTCTTATTTTAACAAATTGTATGTTGTTAGAAGCTCGAAAATTATGGATATATGGAGTACCGATGTCGGCTACTGAATGTAACATTTGTGCAAAACGAAATAATGGTAATAACAAGAAATTGGCCATTTTTGTACGAAATTACCATTTTATTCTAAGATATTTAAAAATTGGGCAATAAATTATACGAGTTTCTCTTAATTGTCTCTGAATACTATCGTAAAAAACATAAATTATAAAGAGGATCTTTGGTAAAATCAGAGAATCATATTTTTAATAATTGCCTTTTTTTTTGATGAAATTTATCCGGGCGCTTGATTAACCCTTTCTATTTGATGTCTCTGGATCCTGCCCAGTGACTTTCAACTGATCTAGATCATTAATATGTGTTGCTAGATGTAATAAATATATTAATATAAATACATATTTAGGTATGATTCGCAAGTTTAATAGTTTATCCAGTTTATATGCCAGGAGTGTCTTCTAATTTTTCATTTCCCTCTTCCATTAATTTGGGGTCGAGTAGACAATACGTAGCTCATCATGGACCATCAGCATTATTTTACGGGCAACCCAAATACCTAGTTTCTGATTTGTTTGATTTCAATTCAGATTATTCTTCTGGATTATAGTCTTCTGGTTCTCCATATCCATATATGACGTTTCCCTGTTTCTTTTGAGGTTTTTCTCTTCCACTGCATCTCGAAACTGTCATTCTCCGTATTATACCTTCGCAGAATTGACTAATATGAATCGTGTCTTGGATTGGTGCTACCTTCAAACTGCTTCGTATATGTTTATTTTGGACTTTCTCCATCTATCTAAACATTCTCATATTTTTAGTATGAAGCTTTCGCTCCTGCTCCTTTACGTATCTTATGTATTCTCTCTTCAAATATACAGAACATCATTTTATTATACGTCAAACTACTAACCGATCCCTTACGGCGTATTCTTCATCAATATCTACACTTTTTTTAAAACAAAAAGGATTATTCTAAGAATAGAAATGGTTATCCTTGATATGCTTCATAATTTTGTCGATATTTTATATTTTTCTGTCGCGTAAATGACTCGCACACTCGACGATGTCCTTTCGCCGATTAAGGACACGTCGCCGACTGAATTCTCGGCGCACTTGTCAATCGCAAAGTTTCACTTACACTCGTATAGAATCGTACTGAATGCGAATATTTGTAGTTTTTATTTTTTTTTCGCAACTGCAGACAGCAGAAGTCTATGATTATTTATAATATTTATTCTTTAGTTTTTTTTTAGACAAATACAAACATTTTGTGACGTATAGGATTTATATTAAAGAGTTATTCGAGAAAAATCAAAAACGTGAGGTCCCCGGCTAGGCTAACCTGTCGCTATTTCAACCAGATGGCATTAACTATGTGTAAAAAAGCAACCGTCTTGTTTCTACAGTGTTTCTAGCTAAATTCGAGCTTCATTCTTATATCCAGAATTAGTCATATAATACAAGATCGAAATCCACCCTTGGTGAATAATCCATCATTTTCTAATATAAATGTTCATTAATGACTAGCTTCATGTATCGGTACCCTCATGTCTGAGGATCGTGACCATTCTTGACCCGAATCCTCTCGATTTTGGTTCTCCAGGATCCTCTAAATTTCACATGTCTGAGTCTGTGTCCGTCAACACTTCCATCTTCCATTTTCGTCTCCAGGCTATCGTTTTTCTAGCGTTCAAAGTAACGAAGAATCCTTTTAAGACATATAGTTGAGTTATCTTGTTTGTTACCCATTTGTTCTAGGACAGAAACGTTCGTATGTTTAGCGGTCCATAGTATGGTCGCCTTCTAGAAGCATATAAGACTTGTCTCACCTATTCTTCGGATATAGATTTCAACTCGTCTGTCTGATAGGCTGACTAGATTCTTTGATATGTTGGTATGTTAAGTCATAACACTCACCATTGTAATTAGCCTCAATGTGAGAAGAGCACCTTCTCTACAAAATCTGGTGTTCTGGATTAGCAAACCGAGGTATGGTATATCTTTCACTTCCACGACTTTTTAAATAATCGATTAAATAATTTCCAGTAACATATTGAGTCTGAGTTTTATTGAGTCCAAGTATTAAAAGGCACTTGACTAATATTGCAAAAGTTGATCGTTGCTGATCACTGATGTTCCTCCCTGCAATCCATTAGATCGATAGTGTGTAGGTACACACAAGTGCTATGTCCGTGGAACAATTGCATTAATGCAAATTGCAAATAATGCGACCCGAGTGCAAGCGGTTTTATTGCAGGTTCGCGTGCCCGGGCCCTACTAAAAAAGAGAAACACAGTAATTGCCAATTCCTGGTATAAAAATTCATTCTTTGCCGGATAATCGGCGCTCCTCCATTAGCCCCATCGCGGAGCCATATCAATCGTTATGGGGCTTTTCGAATAGCCTCCGCAATGAATATTTACTTTATATATGACCGCAATATGTCCACTGTAGACTTAAAAATTGGTTTATTAAGCAAAATTTTGCAATAAATAAGATCTAATGGGCAACATACAAGATTACAACTACACTTTTAATGGAAAGGATATGTGGTTTCAGCTTATTTTTTAGCTTTTGGATAATATACAGCTAATACAGCAATTTTCCGCTGGAAAAATCATGGTAATCTCTTTTAATTGTGTCATACGATTATTTTAATGTAATAATTTGCGGATTTCAATTAAATATTTTTGTCTGCAGTTTTAATTCTGGTATTTAGCGGCGGATTGCAAATTTACTATTTACTCATATATGTTTAGCTCTAATGAGCTTGTCCATTTTAAAGGCCATGATTCATTGTTATTATATCGGGTCAACCGGAAAGCTCTGTCCGTTTTTAGAACAAAATAATATATTTTTCATACCTTCAATAAACTTTATTGAATAATATAATTGACTTCTTACCAGCGTGATGGCAATTTGTATATCCCATTTTTAAAAAAATGCCTTATCCCTGTACCAGTGCTTGTCTGATATCCACTTCATTTTTGAATTTTTTGCCCTCCAAAAAAATTTGTAAGGACAAAAACAAGTGATAATCAGAGGGTACAGTGGATGCGACAGAATTTCCTAGCCTAGCTCTGTGAGTTTCTGACGAGTCCCCAAAGCAGTATGTGACCTAGCATTATCATGAAGCAGTATGATGTCCTTACTATTGAACATCGCCATCCTCTTTTCTTGGAGTGCTGTTTTTAAATTATCCAATAGCTGACAGTATCTTTCTGAATTTAGCTTTTCGTTCGGTTTCAACAGCTCAAGATCTATTGGTACTCGAATGTCCCACCATCACACGACATTCTCTTATTCAGGCTCTACTTCCGTTTAGAGGTAGAGGGGGCAAGTTTTCATAGGTAACCCACTTTTCATCCCCAGTTATCATCCGGTGCAAGAAGAGTTCGATTTTGTTTCGTGCAAGCAGAGATGTGCATATGATGAATCATCACGATCAATCAAATTCTTCTTACTTAACTCATGTGGTACCCATCTCGAATATTTCCAAACCAATCCTAGTTTCCAAATATGGTGTGAAATGGTTTGTTGAGCTGAATCAAGCCTTTCTCTAATCTCCGATGTTGTCAAAAAAGGATTTTGCTCTAACATGATCTTGACAGAACTTTCCGGTAGACCTAATATTTTTTCAATATGAATTATTTTTATTCAATTAAACTAATTTGTAGTGCTGGGTTCGATGCTGTATGTAAGTCATTTATATCAATTATCATAATCAGTATAATTCTGCGGCAGGCTTAATTGCGTACTTTCTAGTGATTGCGAAATTAAATCAATTTTTATTGACCGCATTAAAATCACATTGATTAAATTGATCATACGACAGTTATAATAAGTAGCCAAACTCGATTGCAGAAAACATGTACTTTGTAAAATGCAAAATTCGGTTTTAAAGGTCTCTCGCGATTTTTATAGTTTTCTCGGGTGATTTCGAGGCTTTTTGGAAAATTCCTTTGGCGTTTCGATCTGGATGGCCGTTGTCCATAGGCCTCAGGGGCCCGGGGCCCTCGCCAAGAACACTTAAGGCTAATATACATATCACAAAGTGGACCAAATTACTTGGCCTCACCCGGCGGCACCAGTGCGCGGCTCTGTTATTTCACACGACGTCTAGTCGCCATAATAACAATAATTCGGAACAACCACAGTTTGCATCTTCAAAAAGTGCTACGCAGCCGTTGTGCGACGCTGGTCAGGAGTCAGCAACTAAATAATAATAAAATATAACGTCGTTTGTATATTTTTCTAGGAGTATTTAGAGATATGATTGCAGATTAATTTATTTAAATGAATGAAAATTCTACATCTAATAAAAACGTGAGGATAATTCTTTGGCCATTCCATTATTGATTTTTTTTTTGGATCATCTGCATTCTAAATCTCACAGTCTATAGTTATTTCTAGCAAAGCTCCCAAAATAATAAAGAATTCTTTTGATGCTAATGACTTTATATTATGTAAGTACTTTGTAACTTGAGGGTTGAAATTTTCATGGATTTTACTAATTGATGCAACGAGACTCATTATTAAAACTATATTAATTCAGCTTTGAATCTATCGAAAGAGAGTCGACTCTTCATGTTCTTGCTATATAGAGTTATGCTAAATTTTGCTGACAGTGCAGCATAAATTAACTGAGAAGTGAGTACTTTCCTATGGTATGGCACATTAACCTAACCGTCAAATTAAGGTTCTCTCTTAACCTTTTAAACCTGCGGCCTAAATCTAACCGCGTCGTCCGAATCGAATTTATCTATAATGAAAAATATACCCCAAGCATACAAACATTTAAGACATTTAAAAAATAGGATTATTCTTCGCTTAAAAATAGTTATTCATAATATGCTTCATAATTTGGTCGATATTTTGGATTTTTTAACTAATCAATATGACACGCAAATGACACACACACTCGGCGATGTCCCGCCGCAGACTGAATACAAGCCGCCGGTATCCCAATCGCCAAATTCTCGCAACACGTGATACTAGTATACGTTTCACTCGCACTTGGCATATCCTACCGGATGCAAGCGAGAAAAACATCGCGCCCGTTAATATTGTTGTTTTTATTTATTTTTTCGCAATTACGGACAATAAAGGTCAATTATTATTTACAGCATTTATTCTTTAAACGTTTTTAGACAAATACGAAAATAATGTGATATGTAGGATTTATATTAAAAGAGTTATTCGACAAAAACTTGGGGTCCTAAATATTCCCCATCGACACGGCTAGGTTAACAAATTTTCTATGAAATTGATTTTAATTAAAAATAAGAATTCTTTTGCATATTATTTTATAAGAATTATCTTTCTTCTTCTACTTCTACGAGTATCTTGTCCGCGATCAGATGTAGGCGATCTACCGCTCTTCGTCTTTTCTCCATAAATTTGTCTATTTTTAGTGAACTGGAACAATTCGTGACCTCCCAACCAGGTTTAGTTGAACTACAGCCTCTTTCTTAACCAACCACGATTTACCTTCCACACCTTCCTTCCATGATGCTCTGCAAAAGTTAATACTTTGTTTAAAAAAAAAGACGTGTCCAAACTACTAAATTTTACGATTTTGTTTCGGTTTCCAGAAGTACAGTGGTATTTTGGAAACGTTAGTTTTAGTTAGTTAGTTCTGTCCATATAATCTTCAACATTCTACAGTACCACCACATTTAAACGGCATTCATCTAGTTATTGTTTGCTACCAGCAACAATAACATCTTTTCTATCTGAAAATATCCTGCAGTGACTCGAGTGATTAAACACATCTTGGCAGTATATTCTACGTCGGTGGTTTCAATGAAATTCAATCTCCTTATTCCGAGCTGTAATGAATAAAGCTACGATATCCATTATGATAGCCAATATCCGTTGGCGAGCAAGGAACGGAAAGAAAAAGATTTGACAGTATTTGACAGGCTTTCACTTTTGTTACTAAAAGAGGTTCTTTTTTTAAAAATGTTAATAAACCGTTTAAAATATCACAATTAACAGATATACAATTCTTCAGCTTACGCAGCAATTTAAGGCTGATTCAGGTTTATGGTAAATAATAAGCAAATTATTTTTCAATTTATTGCTAAGTTGAAAAACTACTTATTAATTAGCCTGCGTAACTAAGGTTAGAGTAATAGTATCATTGATATTTTAGCTATTATCTACAGGCAAATTCGTAGATAAATTACCTTTGAAATTATTAAAACCTTTTTATATTTGCATTTGATTGTATAAAAAATATATTACAATATTTTTTATTACTTAATTTATTCAAGGGTGCCTACAAATAATTCAAGGGATTTTAAGTTCCCACGATTTTGTAGTTTAGCAACACTGTATTGATTATTTCAGATGTAGAAATATTTATATAGGTTTTAATTTGTATTGCATTATTAATTAGGTTTAAAAACAGTTATCAACCACTGTCTGTAACAAAAATTTAAATACGACGCGCTTCGATGCTTTATATATTCAAATTTATATTTTTCTTTGAAATAATTCGAGATGGTCCTTTGTTGATTATAGCTTTGAAATCCGATGATCTAGTGAAGTTTATCTAATTATACTGCTCTGTCAAGGTCCCCCTCTAATCATAATATTACGACCTATTATAATATACCATCGGCGCTTAAATAGTCTAGGTTCAACGATCTGCTTAAGGTTAAACACAATAATTTGCCGAATATCTGCAATGAAATTTGTTTTTCACATATTTCCAGATTTGTGTTTTTTTATCAGCGACGCCGTACGTATTCGGTTGGATATTCTGGATTTTTTTTTAACCGACTTAGCATATTCATGAGGACCGCAGCTCATAACATATGCACGCCGGTCCTCCTTTTTCTGTGCCTCCTACCTTAGACCAAGATTTGTCGGCATAGAGGGGAGGGAGGAGGAATGGGAGGTTGCGTGACTTTAAATTCGGTAGCTCGTGATTGGTTAACCACCTGACGGAGAGCCTCCCAACTCTGAACGTGCGTGCGTATTCATCAAGAGAACTCGAGCCGTGCGAGGATATCGGAAAATTGTTTTTTATGAACTGCTAAGAAAGCTATTTTGAATCAAACCTTATAAAGCTTTTTTATATGCCACGAATAAAAATTCTAACAGAAATATAATACAGATTACAGCCATAATGTTTTATGCATTTTTCCTCAATAAAAGAGCTATGCGCAGTTTTTATTGATTATCCAATAGATTATTAATATATGATTAATATATATAATAATATTCATATCCGCCAAATCTATTCCATATTCCAAATTCAGCTCCATATTTTTGTATCATTTATTAAATACTTGAAGTCGGTCCTAACGCTTTGTCTAAACAACATATTTTTCGAAGTTTTTATTATATTGAGTTCTTGGATTATATAGAACTTATTTTAAGTGTCATTTGAAGATGAAAAAAAAAATATTCAACGTTGACATTATGTCATCAATCGAAGTTAACAACAATGCGTTTTGTTGATTTACCCTGCGACTTTGAGGTCTAGATTGCAAAATTATTTTAAAAAGTTTGAGATCAATCCCTATAGATGCTTTTCATTTATTTTCTCAATCAATTACTTTTTTTATTGATTCGTAAAAAATGTATAATCAGTGTGCTTCATATAATTAACTATAAATGATCAGAGTGGAAATGGTTCAATTAATTATTTAAACTTAGGATTATGAACGCCTCTTTTTGTAGATATTAATTCCGATTTTTAAATTGTGACTAATCTGAATTATCGTAATTATTTTATATGAAAGCAGAAGTCTGATATTGTTCTGTCATCAAATGTGATGACATGTGCTCTCAGAAACACTCCGGTAACCAGAGCTATTACTCTGCTCAACCACTTGGC
>JAGXCT010036190.1:13511-60279 GCA_022495035.1 Philopotamus ludificatus
TTTTTAAGAATAGGTAAAAATCTTCGATATTTTCCTACTATTAATAGTGCAACATTAGCAGTAACAGGTTTTAAAAAGTAAATCCTTTTCAAACTTTCATAGACCCCCAGGGGGTCCACCTTGAAAAACGCTCTAGATCTTGCAAATTTTTTAAAGGTAAAAACCTTTCGTAACGCATTGTATTGATAAGTTATAGAGAAAGGCGTGAGAATGTCATAAGAACTGAAAAATTTTGCATCGACCCAATAACAATCTGGTTAATAATTACCTATGGTGCTGGTGGCCTTGTTCGTCGACGATATGATGACAAAGCCGAATCCCTCGTTCTCGCTCCTCTGTACAATAACGTCGTACGGCAATCCACCAGCGGAAATGTTGCCGTACTGACCTGCGCGACATGGAACCGGAATTAAATCGCATAATCGGCATATTTAAATTGAATTAACCTAAACAGTCTAATGGTCCTTACAATTAAATGTTAAGATTTATTCAACTAACCAATATCGTTCATTCCGGGCTCTCTATACCCGAGATGTGGTGATGAATAAGACATTTGAGACATTGATTTAGTGTAATTTGTTATCGGCAATCGGTAGCCGGGGCTGTTTTGGTTGTAAAACGTGGGATACGGCGAACTTCCATCGTTCTGGTCGTAATTCGAATGCGACAATCTGAAATATGGCATCGTGATTATAATTAATCGATATAACGATCGCGATATATGCGTCGATGTTACCTATCGTTTCCGGAGTACGCGGTTCCGTTCATGTTGTAATTATTTTCCGGATAATAATTGTAGTATAAACTTCCGGAATTATTCGAATTTGAATGCCTATATATAAAAAAAATAATAATTATAATAACGAATCGTATTAATCGACGATGATATAAAAGAACGCACATATATTGTCGTGGCGGTCCGTTGAGCTGTGTATCGTTATTGATGTGATTGTTCTCCATCATCATGTGGTTCTGTTGGATCGGCGTGATATACGGCTGTTGTCCCGACGTTCTGATCGGCATCATCGAATTCCCGTGCAATCCGATATTGTTATTGCGGTTCTTTTTTATTCCGAGCGTCACCTGATGAATTAAATACAATCGTCGATGAATAAATTACGGATATTTTATGGATGTACGAATATTAACCTGTCCGTTTGCGGCGGCTCTGCAAACGCTGGCCACTGCCGCTCGATGCGATACGCCCAGGGTGCTTATGCCGTCTACGGAAGTCAATAAATCGCCGGGACAAATACGACCGTCTAAATCGCAAGAACCACCTGCAATTGATTCGCAATATTAATTTAAAATGTATTTAATAACGATACGTGTGAATGTATAAGAAATAAACCTGGTACGATGTGTCCGACGGCAACTTGTGATCCTTCTTCGGTGCCGCCGACAATTCTGAAGCCGAACCCGGCGGCGCCGCGTCCCAGAACTACGACGACATCGGCTTCCGGATCGATGATCTCCTCCATCTGATTATTAATACCGACCGGGCCCCAATTCACGGCGACCGGCGAGACTACGTCGTAATTGTGACGAGACATCAAAAGATTCTGCAATTGAAAGTATAATAACAATCGTTACATAAAGTATATAAATAATAGAGAAAGCAGAAAGAAATGTCGTCTGAATATCTGAAAATATTATACTATAAAGAAAAATCACTGGGATTTTATCAGAGCATGATCAAAAACTTTCGATTCATCCGCGAATCGGCTCTTGACCACTGACAGGAGAGGTGGGATTCCTCCCCCAAAGGGTGGACTATATATTTATTCTTTCGAGATATCAGAGCCAGGCTTAATTGTAACTGATTCTTCCCAGACTTCTGGGTAAGTCAATTCCCCTGACTGGCCACGGTAATTTCAAGGCTAAACTTAAAGAGTTTAACCATGTAGCATCTCCACATTGCTGGTGTGGGTACGTCTGTCAGGATTACAGTCACGTTCTGTGGTCTTGTCGTTATCTGGACGCTGAGCGCCACGACTTACTCTATGCTGTTCGATGCGTCATTTTCCCTACAGGTCTCCTGGTGGAGGGCCCTATCGGACACATGGACCTGGTGAGCAGTGTGATTTGCTACAGGGTATTTTCTTGATTTGCATCGACTTTCGGAGAGTTGTGAAAGGCTACTTTCCCTCTCCTTTCTCTGGGTTCGGAAACACACCTTCATGTCTATAAGAGTTAAAAATTCTCCTGACAATGGACTTGATACAAGAGAAGCTCTCTTCTGCATGAACGTCCTACTCCAAAAATGCAGAGAATTCTGGGAGAAAGTATTTGTTTGCTTCACTGATTTTGAGAAATCTTTCACTTCCCAGAAAGTGCGAGGAATATCAATGTAGTGTATGGGGATCAGATAATAATTCCAAGTCCGAAGCACAGCATGGAAGAGGAGCCTCGTCCTGGAAGATCTGTAGAGCTCGATGAGAACCCTGCATACTCTGGTAGAACAAAATTCCATCGTAACTGTTAAGGAACTAGCAGAGCTCAGATTTGGCTATCTACCATTAATTGACATCTGCGTGTCATCGGAATTTTTCTAGAGTCTAGTCACGAGCAGAGAGTGAATGTGAGCTCGCTCTTTTTGGCTGTTACGTCTAAGGAACGAACCATTTTTAGACCGAATAGTGTGACTGGTGATGGGATGCAAATGGGATGTCTATAAAAATGTCAAGCACCGAAGAAGAGGAGAAACACTGCCAACCCGGGCTAAAGAAGTTCTTCACCCACATAACGTAAAATGTTGTTATAGATTAGCAAGGATAAGGAAGGTTTAATCCATTCTGACCATTTAGTTTCAAGACAAAAGGTGTTCTTCCATCAGGAGGATGACGGAAAAAATATTAATTCTGTAGTCGAGGTCAGAACAGTACCAGAGAAGTATTTTTTAGTCTACTAGATAGATGGAAGCCCCGGAGAGTCGAAGAGTATAGCTTCGAGGCTGTTCAGGAATCCACATATCTCAGCTCATTTCTTACAAAAAATAATGAAATAAATAATTTGGAAGTACGAAGAACCATGCTGGCAAACCAGTACTACTTTGGACTCCAAAGGAATGGTGTGTCCGAAGCAACGAGGAGCTGTACCGACTATACAAGGATATACAGATCACAGCTGTCGTTAGAGTGGCCAGACTCCGGTCACATGACAGTAAGCCACCGAAAAAGGCTAATGGTCAACAAGCCTTCCTGTCCCCGGATTCAAGGATGATGGAGGCTGATTTGATTAGACTGCGTACAACAGGATGCTGCTTCGTTGAAACTTAAGGGAAGATGGAGCGACGTGGTGGCACACCGGATGAAATGGAGAATGAGGTTCGATGGAAGAGCATCGTAGAAAATGAAGGATAACATTTCCTTTTGCTTTATCACGTAATATAATGTGAAATAATTTACTTTTTGTTGCGAATGACTTCTGGTGACCAACGGTGAATCGGTCGCACCGGGATTATAGCAGCTGAAACACCCTGCGGCGGATCCGCGGCCACTCCCGCCCGTGCCGACTGACACCGCCGAAGTCGCCGGACCTTCTTCAAGAAAACCTACATTTAAAATACGTTATTTAAAAATTATTCCATTCTATATAACTTGCAATGCAATGTCTTGCATACCTCCGTTATCGCTAGATTCGCCAGCTATACTATTACCGTTGTTTGTAGTGGAGACGTCTCCGTATGCGGCGGCCAAATTCGTTTCGTTCAACGCAAGAGTCTGCACCATGGGTAAAATATTCGATACCCTATCGCTCGGTTCGTCTAAATCGTTTCCGTAATTCGATAAATTTCCTGGATCGTTTTTTCCATCGTTCGTCGCTCCGACTCCGGATCCTCGATAATGCGAAGGCGTGCCCATACTGACGTTGCCGTTAGAATTAATATCGATACTGCCGCTGTTGTGAGCTATGCTATTTGAACTGTTGTGGATCATCGTCGATTGCAACGATTGCGTATTATTAGAGCTGTTTCTGCGCTTTTTAATGAATTTATATGAAGCCGATGAATTCGGCGATATCTGTTGCGGATTAGCTAATACGGACGCCGAACTTAAATCTTCCTGGCTATAACCCAATCCTGAAATAAATAAATATGTAATTAATACATATAGATTCATTTTATTGTAGATATAACAGAAAAATTACCGAGATTAATGTAGTTTTCTGCCGTAGACATGTTTCTAGTATCGACCAACGGCGTTTTGGGCCTCGACGGCAAAATTTCTTTTTGTTGCGTACTATATAAATCGGCAGTTGGGGTCTTACTTCTAAATAGATCTGAAATAATTTTCTACGTATATATCGTTTACGTTTTATGTATACATTAAGAGGACCGAAAAGTAATCAAAATTTCTTTGATGAATTGCTGCCTTTACACTGGCCAGCAAAAGAAATTTTGATTACTTTTCGGTAATTTCTGGTATATTTTTACGATGCTTACTAGTGATGTCTTTGGCTAATTTTGATTTGGTGTTTCCCGTTTGTTTTGTTTGACCGTTCATACCCGACGATTTCGAATGGTATCCAGGTCGTCTTACGACTTTAATAGTAGCTTCCTTCTTTTGCGGACAATCTTTCAATACCTATTCGAAACAATGATCGATTAATACAATCGTAAACAAACGTCTGCGTAAAAATTATATTAAAATACCTGTACAACGTGAGCGTGTGACATATTAGTGACCGAAGTTTGATTTATGGAAATAAGTAAATCTCCTTCTCGAAGTCCACCGCATCGTACTCGGTCCAATACCTTTTTGACCTTTTGTCCATGTACACTATCTGCTATCGTAAAACCGAAACCAGCTGCTCCCTTCATTAACCTCAGTGTCAATACACCGCCTTCTTCTAAAAATATATCGAAAATGATATCATTACATTTTTATATATAGTTATATAGTTTTACGTAAGATAAAAATCAACGTACGCATATAAGGACTTGACACGGTGTCGAGAAGCAAATGATCGGCAGACGGACACCGAGCCGGCAATCTATCAATCATGACCGGATCGGAGCGGCTGTCTAGATCGTACGACCGATTCACCGCAGACGTCCTCGCACCGGTAAGCCTGTCCAGATCGAACGATATGTTCAATTGACTCATACGATGTTCGAGCTCGAAGGATCTGTACATCGAATAAATTAAACACAAATAAAATAATATTATCAAATTTTATTTGAAATACCGATTGTGATGATTCGGCCGTTCTAATATATCTTCCGGCTCGTCTAAATGCTCTCGTTCGTAAGACCTATTCATCGCCGTTCTCGTCGCTCTGTCTAAACTGCTACCTTGCGATTGTTTATCACCATCCTCTAAATTAAATCTAAATACACATTTAAAAATCAATATAACGAACGATTTAGTTGGTTGATATGTTTATGTATATATATATATATATATATGTACCTTTCTCTCAATTCATCAGTTAGATGTCGCATCCTCGATGCATTGCCTCCTTCGACGGCCACTGTCGTCAGTACACGTGTATTCGGATCGTTAGGATCAAACGGCAGAGGATATCCTTTAATATTAAATATATATTAGACATAATTTATAAACATAATTGCGATATTAATAGGTTGTTCGGCAAGTAATCTATTATATTATTAACCAATTTCAGAATATAATACGTAAATATTTTTGTATATTGTCTATATTGGAGGTTCACAACCTTTTTCCAACATAGACCCCCTTAACTAAAAAAAATTTTTCATAGACCCCCTTACATTTTTACCTCTAATTATGCAAAGTTATTGTACAGACGAGTGAGAATGAGGGATTAAGCTTTGTCATCATATCGTCAACGAATAAAGCCATCAGCAATGTAAAAGGTCAGTGTTTTAAAGATTTATCGATATAATAGATTGAATAATTTCTCCATCAGTTCTTATAACATTCTATCAAATTATTAATACCGTTGGAGTAAAACTCCCTCGAATTTGAAGCAAATAATCAATTAAGGTATATTTTCACCTTTGATCTGAATTTGAAAAACTAGAGATGGGGTTCCCAACCCTTTTTCCTACATAGACCCCTTTTAACTAAATAATTTTCTTTATAGACCCCCTTACATTTTTTTTCCAATCAACAACAGTAATGCCATAGAAAATCAAATCATCAAAAAATATTTTTACTGGAAATTTTGTATTGAAGCCTTAGATTTAATCGTGTTTATTGCTTTAATACAGAAATGCAAAATAGAATGAAGATTTTCTTGTAAATTTTGGCAATTAAGTGCAATGTCAGAAATATCGGAAACACTTTTTTTAGAAACGCTAAAAACCCTCAATATTTTCCCACCATTCATGGTGTACCATCAGCAGTAATATTAGCTATAGGAATTCAAAAATTAAAATGACCCCCAATAGACCCCTGGAACACTTAAGGCCCTATTTAAACTTTCATAGACCCCCAGGGGATTCACTTGGACCCTGTTGGTAAACCTCGGTATATATTATGCTTTCTCTTAATGAATGCTTTAAGGAACTAAATGAAAAATAAATTTAATGGCAGATAACATTTCTTCACTTAGGTAATAATTCCCTTTCTATTGAATACATTTGGACCTTTCGCTTTTAGTATTTGATTTAACCTTTCTAGTCATTGACAAATATTTCTCTACTACAACTACTACACAGTGGCCTTATAACCCTGGGGCGGGTCTTTGCCACCTGGAGGACACCTCCGTCTCAGTCATGATGTCATGACTGTAGACAGACGTTCTCCAGGTTATCTAGAAACTCTTAGTCTGAGTCAAATTAGCCAGCCAAAGCCGGGAGGTCGAGCTTTATCTACGCGTGCGTTCGCCAACAATAATAGTGGAAGCGAGGTTATGGCCGAATTAGGTATTTAATTCCACCGGTCTCTGATCCGGGCAGATTGCTACAGGGCACCTCCTGCAACACCACCGTCACCCGAATTGGCCTGGATGGCGGCCTGGCTCTCACAGCTCCGTAGAATCATTCTGCAACCGCCATCGCCACCACGTCTAATACCGGCACGCGACAACACTCGACTCTAGGCTTTAAAAATTCATATAGACTCCTGGAACACTGTAGACCCCTTTCAAACTTCCATAGACCCCAGGGGGTCCGGGTAAATCCGGGTTTCGGCCTTGGAATAGGTGTTTGATTTTTGGTTAACAGCCGTTTTTCTTTACACATTGTAATAAATTATTAGTACAAACAGTATAATAAATAAAACCTCGAACAAACGTTCAGTTTGCTGTGTTTGGACTAAGACTGATTACGAAAAACAGCGCAAAATAATGGATTTCACTCCGAACAACCTAATTCATTGATATTTACCGCGGCACAATTCTAAAGTGACCGATGTCCCCGGGGGAATGTCTTGAAACAGTCGTGCGACATGTGCATGTCCCACGCCGAGGACAATTGTACTTCCGACTCTTACGAGAAGATCGCCCGTTCTTAACGCACCTACAATATAATACATTTTTAATTAAGACATAACATTACATCATTTAAAATACAAATAAATCAATTAAAATACCGTCGAGCCACGCCGGACTATTGGGAACGATTGATTTTATTTGCAGAAAATCGTCGCATATCCCGGCCGACGATTGAACTTCGCTGGCGTCGTCCACCGATTCACTAGCGCCACCAACCAACGTAAAACCGAGCCCCTGCAATATATTTACATCGTCATTGTTGTTTTTATTGAATAAAATAATAAATTAATATTAAAGACCTGCGATGATTTCAGCAACGTGACGGTAAATCTTTGACCGGCAAGCTGCGTCGGATCTCTCGATAGCATCGATCTGAGCGCCATTCCGTCGCCGTCGACCTCACGCTCGACACTTCCTAAATCTGCAACATAATATTTCGATATTACGTTACTGCCGATTATGTAAAGGCGATAATATCAATTCGAGTTATTTACCGGTTGCCCTCATACTTCTTCTGGCTTGCAACACTGGGTTCTCATATTGCGTCCGTCTGTTGACGTGATCGATGAAATAAGCGCCGTATCTCGGACACTCTATCCGTTCCCAGCCGAAAGGGAGTTCATCCTCTCGGCACTCGGCCAGCGATTTCTTTCGGAACCGAGACAATCTCGGATCCAACCAGTGCGATGTGCCCGTATTATGACTGAAAAATATAAAAATATATAAACGTCACAATAATGTTATAGCTCGTAGGTAACATACGTATTATTACGATAATGTAAGTTAACCACGACTGAGCTAAAATAGTACTCGGATAAAATAATCCTTCGTTGAAAACTATGAATTCAAGGAATTCTTTATGACACTGGCCAGGGGATTGTAAGTGGAAAAGACCTTTTACCGACACATGTTTATAAAAATATTGGTCATGGCTTGTAGGTATCATAAGTATATGGCGAAAATCTATGAATTCTGAGAATTCTTTATGACATTGGCGGAAAATGTAAGCCTGAGAGACTCATTTCCCTTGCATCTTTTGAATCTTTATCGAATCTTTATATGATTTTCTGTTATGCCATCCATTGTAGTCAAATAAATAAATATTGAATAGAATCGATAAAATCGATAAGGGTATTTACTCGATAAAATAAACTTCTCCGTTCGCAGTGCTAGCTTTCTCCCACAACGGCGGCAAAGGTCCTAGAGTAAAATCGTCTTCTTTGTCGACTTTTGTGGACGAGCAAGACGAGCTTCCGCCGAAACGTGGCCTGTCCTCGGCAGCGGCGGCGGCGACGGTCGTCGCTGACGATACTGAACCGACTGACGATAAGCCTGAAACGCAACCGACAATCAACCAGATGCATCGTATCAATACATATATAATTTTGTGCATACGTTACCTGCGGCCGATATGCCTCCGGATGATAATCCGCCGGAAGACAATCCCCCGGTAGATAGTTTATCATGGTCCCTTTGCGGATCAGCCATCTGCAGCTGATTATGTGATGTGGTCTGTGAGGCCATTGCTAATGCGCCTCGATAAGACCATGATCACATTTTGTCCAATTCTCACATCACAATAATCACCTATCGATGACAGTTTGCATCTTACGGAGGAACATTTTTATCACTTCACCTCGATTCGCTCATTATTGCGGCAACGAGTGATCACAGTTCAGAATCTGCAATGAAAAAAAAATATATATATAAATATTATTCCAACAATTGTGACAAGGAAGCTGCGTATAAAATCCGAACAATAGAGAAAAAAAAAATACAATGAATGGCCAGAGTACAGTTAGCTCAAGAACAAATAAATTGTGACACTTCACACGCAGACTACGCCCACGAGCATAGCCGTCTTTGTTAGGCATTCGGTCCACAGAGGCGGCACGAAAATGTCTCTCGGAGTCAGCTGACCCGAAGGTCGACTCGATATGGAAAAGATAAACAGTCGTAGGAGTCGCAAACGTACTACTATGCCGGAGAAAGTATATTGACACGTGGAAATTTATCGCGACCTAAAAAAAAATCATTTGCGAATTTATCGTTTATTTAAAATATAATTAGCGTTCTCGCAGACGTAATTAATAATCATAAAAAAATCGTACGATAATGGTTATTGGATATATCATTTTTTTTGTACGCAGAATAATTTTAAGGCCGATGAAGTAAGATGATTCAGCAGAAATACACGAATTTGTATAATTTGAACAGCAGGAACGGACAGGTTGAAGGACATCGATATGAGATTTGCTTCATTTTGCAATTCAATTTAGATTCAACGTCGTTTTTTTTTAAATATGGAGAAAATTATTATTATCAGATCGATAATTAGTGTTGTTAATATATTCTAAATGAAATTATTCAGTACGTGTAATAACTAGATGAATATATATTTAAATTACAAATGAGATTGGGATCTTACGCATTGTCTTATCGCATTTTGGCTGTTTTAATTTTTGGATTTACATCCTAGACAATTCAATTCAATTTTAATTCGTGGATATTAACATAATCTCCGATTTTAATTAACGCCAGTTGATATTCAACGAACTTTTTAGATTATTCTTGACTAAAAACCAAGTGAAGTTTTATTAATTAGCATTGTATCAATAATAACGAGATAAAAATATAGTATATTTTAAGGGATATATATATATTTAGATTAACCTATTAACGATAACTTAACGAGTAACGGAAATTGTAAGTCAGAAATAAGAAGATGAATAGAGATGGCTAAAAATGTGATGTCAAAGCTGTCGACAATTTGGAAAAACAGGGGGATATCCAAAAAGACGAAAAACCATTTAGTGCAGTCTGGTATTTTCAATTTTTATTTCATCATCATAGGCGTAACAGCCCAATTGTAGAGCCCTGGCCTCGTCCAATACCCTTCTCCATTTTATCAGGTCTGTCGCTATGTCGCTCCATCTTCTGGTAAGTTTCAATGATGCAGTATCCATCTGAACACAGTCCAACCACCTCAGCCTCGGTCTTCCTTTCCTCCGGGGACAGGAAGGCTTGTTAATCATAAGCCTTTTCGTTGGCTGACTGTCACACATCCTTGTATAGTCGGTACAGCAGCGATTCGCCATTATCGAAGTATTAGTCTCAGAATTATCCTCTCCAGGAAGTCCAGCTCATCTTGTTTTGTCAAAGCCCAACTTTCAGACCCGTATGTTGGGACGGGCCTGATGAGTATTTTGTGGAGCTTGACTTGAGGTGTTTGGTCTTTTACACAATTTTTATTTATGGCATAGAAACCTGGATCATAAAGAAGAACACGATGAAATCGACACCTTTAAAATGTGGTGCTGGCGACGCCTGCTGAGAATACCATGGACCGCTAAACGCACAAATGAGTCTGTCTTAAAAGAAGTGGGGAACGAAAAAGACGACTCATTGTCTCAAAAGGACTCTGCGATACTTCAGACATCTCGCTTGAAAGACGAAAGCCTGAAGAAGTTCGTCGTGCTTGGTAACGTACAAGGACACAGAGGAAGGGGCAGGGCGCCACGGGCTCCACCGTAGTAGTTGCGATGTGAGATGCCTAGAATAGAATGAGTGTAGAGAATCCTAGAGAGCCAAAATCAAGAAGATTTGGAATAAGAATGGTCACGATCCTCAGACATGAAGGTACCGACTAAAGAAGAAAACCCTGTACACTCCACACCCATAAACTTAAGCGGGGAACTGCAATGCGGTAAAAAACTGATTTCCAACATTACCCTAATCTCTCCGCTCCCAAAATTCCCTACTGTCCAATGTCCAAAATTTATCAGATCGCGAGAAAGGATCGAAAGACTGCGGCTCGCTTTAAGGAGGGAAGAAAATAGATTCTTTTTCTTTTTTCTTTTATCAGGCACATTATATGTACACTCCAATGTCGAGTGATACCCGATTGATATATTCTATTACAATTTTTTTTAAAATATGATGAATAAAAAATGAGATATTTTAGGGATGGGTAGATATAGCCATACTGCAACTTCTTCACAAGGAGCGGAAGATTCTGGACATTTTTTAGAAAAATTCACGGGGCCCCTAAATTCCGAGGGCCCCGATCCCTCACATTGTTTTGCCTTTATTGGATTTACTCCCGAATATTTTTTTTTTGTATTAACCTTACCAAACTACCTGAAAGTAATAAAAACCATGTTGACTGTGTAAAATAATAAATGCCATAAAAACCGTGCAAAAAAGTGATTTTGTTATTAAATCGAATCTATTTAAATTATTTTTGGATAAAATGACTGATTTTCTTACTCGTTGATTTTTGTTGTTTATATTTGTATTTATTAGATAAAAAAAAAAAGTACTACATCAGCGTGCGATAGTGGCAGAGTATCTGTACGACGATCTGAGCTACATAATTAATTAGACATCAAGAAACGCTTTGCGTGGAGCTCGCGCTAGTCTTTCGGTTTTCGCGCATTTTTCAGCGGCGCCCAACCTTTTCGGCGGCCGGTTCGCTCGATAACGAATATCTCACGCGGTCAACTTAGCCCCGATACGTTCGGATCAGGTTTTTTTTATTTATTTTTTACAGCTGGGACTGAGATAATCGGAATTCCTGACGCCCGCCCGCCAGGTACGTCAGCTACGTGTGACTAACGCAGAATTCCTCTCGGGTCCAGGGATCATTGGGTCAACCTCGGCGATCGCGCACGCAAATTGGAGCTGAATAATGGAGATGGCGGGCCGTTGCCGATCCCTGGCCGGGTTTAATTAGGCGACGGCGTTGCGGCATTGTTTGCGCGGAACAACAACGTATGCACACACGCCGATAAAGTGGAACGTTTTTCACGTTATTATTTCTTAGCGAGAACTCGTTGTGATATAACAGCGACAGCGGATTTAACTCATCGCCTTCTCTCCGAGAGGCAAACTGGTTTCTCTAGCGCGAAACACCGGAGGAAGAGGAAATAGAGCGCGGCCGGATCTCTTCTCCGCGCTGGCTAGATGGGCGAGCCCGCTCCCGTCGTCTAGGACGGACCAGAGCTGGTGACAGGTTTTGCGTTGCGTCATCTCCGCAACAGAACCATTACGGGGGGCGTCGGTCTTTGAATGGATGCGGCGCATACATTAGGCAGTGGTATGCAAAAGAAATGTGACCCGACACTTTGGTTTTCCTCGTTTCGATTGACATTGTAGCCAGCAGCGAAGTTTTGATAATTAAACTTAAAAAAAGTTTGAGAAACATTAATACAGTGGTCGCCAAACAGTAGCTCGCGAGCTACCGGTCGCTCGCGAGCGGCATTTCGGTAGCTCGCATAAGATATTTGATCAAGACCCTACACTTGTCATTTTGGGGTCAGAAAACCACCACATAAACAAACTATACTTCGTTTATTCCGGCGGTTTCAAATTCAGGGGTCTGTGAGTGATTTACCACGTTCAGGAGGTCACAGGACAACATTCAGCGTATACGCCGAAGCATTGAAGAAGAACCTTCAATGTCAACTCGAAGGCGGTCCCAGCAGTTGGAGATGTCCCGAACCTCGCTCCAGAGGATTCAAAGGATGCTGCATGTCCATCCGTATAAGATACAGCTAATGCAAGAACCGAAGCCACCAGACTATCGGAATCGATTAGCGTATGCTGTCCAGATCCAAGAATTGGCAAGGCAAGAAGCTGATTTCATTCACAATCTCATTATGGGCGACGAGGCCCACTTCCACCTAAACGGATTTGTTAACAAACAAAATATGCGATTCTGGGGACAGAAAATCCAAGAATAGTCCACCAACCTAGTCTACAACAATTTGGTGTGGTGTAGCTGCAAGAAGTGTTCTTGGACCTTACTTCTTTAAATATGAGGCAGAAAAGCACTAACCATCACTGGCGAAAGGTATCGAGAAATACTGGAGTATTTCGTGCGTCCTGCAATCTTGGACACACCAGAGGTATGGTGGCAGCAGGATGGTGCTACTGCCCAAACAGCTTGCTTGACAACTAGACTCTTAAGGCAAATTTTTAGGAGAAGGATAATTTCGCGAAACTCTGAAATTACTTGGCCGCCACGCTCACCTGACTCAACTGCTCCAGACTTCTTCCTGTGTATTTGAAAGATAAAGTATACCGTAACAATCCTCGAGCCATTCAGCAATTGAAGGCCAACATCCGTAAAGAAATTGAAGGAACAAGCTAAGAAACATTACGAAAGGTGATGATTCACGCCTTAGAAAGAGCGCGTCAGTGTGAAGAGCAAAATGGTGGATATTTAAAGGATGTAATTTTTAAAACTAAATAAAAATCATTTCCTAGAAGTGTGTTTTCTGTCTATGAAGGAATAAAAGTGAATTATTAAGAAATGAAAAAGTTATTCCATTTTAAAATGGTGTGACTTTTGGGCCAGCTGTACTACGACCGGAACTGCACTATATACTTTGTCTCTCTCTCACTCATTTGTACCGCCGCTTAGATGGGAATGACATTCTGCAATGGACATAATACCACATGGTCTCAATTTTGTGTATAAGGAGAATATAAGAATCCCTATGCACCACTAGCGCCCGTAATTTTAACCGATCCGTCACAGCGGCTCGAAACCAACGGCGTCGCCCGATGGGGTCTATTTACTATAGAAAATAAGCCCCAAGCATTTTAAGTCAATATCAATATCTTGACTTTTTTTAAAAAAAAAAAGGATTTTTCTGTGAAAAAAATAGCTATTCAATCAATATGACGCGTAAGTGATTGCTGATGATTTTCAAGTCGAATTTTTACAGCTGAAAAATGATTCTGGAGCAAAAGATATGTCCAATGAGAAATCAATCACAGAATTTTGGCCCAATATGTGGGATTCCTATCGAAAAAAAAGAAAAGTCAGAAAGTGCTATTTGCATATTACTTCCATTCGTGTCGAAATATCTTTGCGAGTCAGGATTTTCAACTTTGTTGCAAATTAAAATAAAACAACGGTGCTAAAAATGATCCTTCCAGCATTTCTCCTCGTATCTAAGTGTTGGCAAAGAGAAAACAATCACAGGTTTCTCATTAATTGAATTATCATCACTTTTACTCGTAAAAAAATGAAAAATTTTTGATCAAAAACAATATCGTTAAATTCATTGGCATCCGTATTCGTCTAAAACGTATCGTATGGCGTCTTCCTATACTTCTATTTGAAAAAAAATGAGAGGACGACATTTTGTCAATATTAACGGATCCTTCACGGCGCATCGAAATCAACGGCGTCGGCCGATGGGGTCTATTTAGTTTGAAATGAATGTATGAAAATCGACCCTAGTATTACATTGTTAAAAAAGGTTTATTCTAAGAATATTTTGGTATTATGGACATAATTTGGTCGATACTTTGGATTTTTTTACTAATCAATATGTCGCGTAAGTAGTGATGCGCGAGCTCGGCGGTGTTTCACTCGCACTTGCACATGCGTGATATTTTTTCTCGCTCGCATCCGGTACGGAACGATAAAAAAGCATAGTTTTTATATATTTTTCGCAATTGCGGACAATAACGGTCATTGATTATTTATAATATTTATTCTTTAGACTTTTTTGGACAAATACAAAAGTATAAAAAAATCAAAAACTTTGGGTCCCAAATAGATCCCATCAGCAGGGCTAGGTTATTTTTAAGAGACAGAATCACCGAAGGACCTGAAAATCATGTATTGTCGCCCGAAAAAGTGCCAAAAACACATTTGGATTCTGGAAGATTTATCAGAGATGAGATTTCTTTAAAAATAAAAAAATACGTGTCGTGTTGGTACATTTCTCCATGACGAATCTTGACATAGGTAGTTATACTAGATGTTTTTTTTATTGTTGGTCATCGAAAAGGTTTCATGTGATTTTTGTGTGGTCGAAGATTTTTTAGTACGTGAGGAAAACGAGAAAAGAATTTTGATCAAAAACAATATCGTTGTGATTCATCAGCCTACGTATTCGCCGGACATGCCTCCCATGACTACTTACTCCCATTCTTGATGAAAAGATGAAAAAAAGCATGAAAGACGACTTTTTGTCGGCTTTAATGAGATAAAGACAGAACCAAATGACATTGGACCGCAAAGGGTTAAAAAGTTGAACTTTTAAAAATGTGGGAAGTAGCGAATTGTGCTCAAGTCAAGGGCCGCCTATAAGAAAAACATAAAATTCTAGTAAATTTGTTCATTTTTAGTCGTGTTTTGCCCCATTCCCTACTTATTTTGTATTAACCCACCCGTCGAGATGGCTCAAAAACAACCGCGTCATCCGAACGGGATCTATTTATAATGGAAAATAGACCCCAAGTATTTGATGTCAAGATATTGATGAAATCTTCATTTTGGTCCTCTATATGCACGGCTAGGTTAAAATGTTCTCGATTTACGCTGTTTCATTCATATGTCTATTGTCTAGGAGAGCATCCTCAGCGTTAAACGAGGCCTAGATGTATCTAGCGAGACGAGAAAGCCCTAAGCCTCTTTTCGGAACTAGATTTGCATATGCACATATTTATAACTGAGCAAAGGTCAAACAATTAGCATAACCCTAGGGTTTTAGTTGGGTCCGTGCAAAACAACATTAAATATTTAGTGATGTCACGGCTCGGTGTTCGTTTATTCCGAATCCTTTTTGCTTTTATATAAAGAAACCTGAACCGAAGGAGTAATTATATGTCGAGGCAGATGTCTATTCCAACCCCTCGTGTCTTTCCATCGCATCATATCCGTGTCACGCTCCGCGTCTTCTTATGTATCGGTTTTATGACATCTAAAACAAAATATGGGCCATCTCGAAAGTTTTTAAATCAAAGTTTGGCCGTAAACGAGTGTGTCGTAACGAGTTCCGATAGCACGTGTAACATATCGACGCGGGTCCTTGCGGTTCGCCCGGGTCTCGTGATGGATGGTACACGTGCTCTGCGAAGTTTCGACGGCGGATATCCGGAGTGAGGGGAGCCTAATGCCACCACAATGGCCCCGGAAGCGGGGGAGTCGTCGGAAGAGGCGGAAACCATCGCTCCTTCGCCGACGAAAGTAGCCGTCGAGGCTGTCGCGAAGGCTGTCCGCAAACTGCAAGACGGACGAATCGATCTCGGCTGAGGTCGTCTCGATAATGGATCGTAAACAACCGCGCGTTTGCTAAAAGGTTGTCGGCAGCTGGAGTTGCTGTCAACGCGACCCAGCGTTGAGCAACGATTTACTCAAGAATTTAGCAACACGACTAATATAATTAGATGCGGTCGCGCGGATCTGGATGTTATCAGTGGGGAGGCTGTCGGAAACGCTGTAACACCGACGAAGCATTCCGGCTTCGAATGTGTTTGCTCTTGGGCTTCAATCGCATTTAGCGATAATGCAATCGTGGCGAACGATTTATTATGCTACACGTGTGTTTCGTTTCAATAGAACAGCCATAGTTCCCTCACTCTTGGTAATCGGTTGCAGACCACGACTATCAACAAAGCTGATATTTATCGGCCTAGCCGCGCCGATGAGATATATTGGGGACCACAAACTTTTTTTATTTGTCTAAAACAGTCTAAAGAATAAATATTATAAATAATCATTGTCCCTTATTGTTCGCAATTGCGAAAATATATAAAAATCGGATGCGATGTTTTTTCTCGCTCGCATCCGGTACGACGTGTCATTTACGCGTCATATTGATTAGTTAAAAAATCCAAAAAAACGACCAAATTATGAAGCATTTCATGAAAACTATGCTTAGAATAATCCATTTTAAATAAAATCGATGAAGAATTCATCAATATCTTGACTTGAAATGCTTGGGGTCCTCGAGAGACTCCCTTCGGAAGACGCGGTTGTTTTGGAGCCTGCGCTTGATTTTTTTCAAGGGCCATTACAGTTATTTTCGCTCAATTGGGCCAAATTCCGATAATCATTAGCCGATAAATATTAGTTTCGTCAACGGCGGACGTGGTCTATTTTGTATGAAAATAGACCCCCAGCATTTCAAGTCAAGATATCAATGATTTCTTCATCAATATCTTGCCTTTTATTTTAAAATGGATGAAACACACTGAGACACGTGTGCGGTTTCACTAGCACTTGCACGTTTTTTATCGCTCGCATCCGGTACGGAGCAAATAGAAACGCATGTTGTTTTTTTGCAATTTTTGACATTTTTAGATAAATACAAAGTTTGTGATATGTAGGATTTATATGAAAAGAGTTATTCGAGAGAAATCAAAAACTAGGGGTCCCAAATAGACCCCATCGGCACGGCTGGGTTAATAGTATTTTATTTCTGTATTTTTATCAGTTTTTTTACATGCCCGCACAACATTTTTAAATTTGTAGCCAACCAAATACACTGATAGTAATTTATTTCAATAATATTTAAGTGGACTGGAACATTAATAATTATAGTGGACCCCCCAATTACACTATCCCGAATTACACGCTGAGTTGAAATATTCGTCGCCAACCCCCAACTTGAACGGTCGCATTCACGCCGTTGCATTGCGACTAATCATACAAGGCCGACTATTCATTTGACACGGGTTCGACTGCACACACAGCCGAGCGGCCGCCTGTGCGGTGCATACAGTCAAACGTTGGCTAGCGTCTGTGTATTCGACACGTGCCAGGCTTTACCTCCAATAACACTATCCCAACTTACACGGTCCCGATTTTAGTGTTAGTGGGGGGTTAACTGTAGTATTAATGTGACAAATATTGAAATCATAAAAATGATCTGCCATTCTGACGGATGACCTAAGACAAATTGCCATTCATACCATGCCATGCTCTAATAATAAATAATCGTTTGAATAATTTTGTAATAATAAACACGGATAGTTCAACACGGTTGAATCACGCCGGTTCTTACATGGCAGATCGAGGCTGGAAAGCAATTTTGTCATATTATCGTCAGTGCATATACTGATGTCCGTCAGTGCACACACTGATATCTGTCATTGCACGCAGATTTTCTAGGCATAATTTTACTTGTTCAAATATGTCTGATCCTCTCGTTTTACCGTGCAATGACTTTATAATGGCGAGTACCGATACGCAATATATTGGTCAACACAGCTTTAAATGGCTTTTAAAGTTTAATTTTCGAGATACTTTCGATATGTGTGGAAACTCGGATTCTGTCCATTTTGTTTTAAATAATCCATATGAAGTTGCCGAGAAAAGATCTACTGTATATCTGTATATATTGGTGGATGTACTCCAATAAATTGTCAACAGAATTGTCGTCAGTGCTATGTTCTGACTTGAACGATTGATAATATCATCTTCTTCACTTGCATCCCCATTCACTTGGTTGACCAAGATTGGAGATAATATCCGCCTTATTCTAATAATTCATCGTATTCCAATGTTTTCTATAGAATAAAAAAAATCTTTCTACGTCTGGTAAAATTTTTAATAGGCTTTCTGTAGCAGCCTCTTACTTTTAAAATATCTCACTTCTCGAATCCAATCACCTTGATTTTAATAACAGGACATATCATGCCATCACGTCTTTAAAAAATATACATGATTGCAACCTAATTGGATAAATCTACTGGTATCTATGACCATTGTTTTTGCCTATAATAGCCGGGGCTGCGTCAGTGCATACACTGATGTCCGTCAGTACACACACTGATGTCCGTCAGTACGCACAGATTTTCTAAGCATATTAGGCTTCATTTAATATAAAAAAATATTAATAATTTAAGAAAGTATTCTATTTTATTATAATTTAAGTGTGATAAAAAGGTTACAAACCACTATTCTGGCTTAATTTGTTTGTAATTTAAAAAAAAATAATTTGGGTTTCATTTGTATGCGAAACATTAATAAAATGATAAATTTACAGTTTTCGAATAATTTTGCCAGTGGCGGATTTCCCCTTAGCGCGCGCCTGGGGCCTCAAAGTTTAGCTCTCAAAACGATTTCTTTCCCCTCAAATAATAATCATTAGTAACATTGTATCGTTCTTCGAGAAGCTAATAACAAAAAGAAGAAAGATATCGCTTGCATCAGGTACGATGTCGGATGTCTGCGTCGGGACATCGTCGAGTGCGCCTGTCGTTTACGCGTCATATTGATCTAAAAAGTCAAGATATTAATGAAGAATTCATCGATATTTTGACTTGAAATGGTTGGGGTCTATTTTCCATTATAGATAGACCCCTCTCGGACGACTCGGTTGTTTTCGAGCCGCGTGACGAATCGGTTAATAGAAATACTAAAACGGCGAAAGATATATGTGTAAAAAGATTATTTGATGAGAAATTTGGCATTGCTTCTTTGCCCATCTAGCGAAAGCTTATCCTCCTGTGAGTAGGAGGTACGGGAGCCAGTGGGGGCGTCCCCCAGAGCAGACCGCGCGCGGTTTCTCCGTCCTCCGAAACTAACAGAGGAAGCCTTGGCGAGAGTCCCCATCCGTCGGGAACCCGGACGACATCCCTGTTGTCGTCCGGGTTCCCGAGGGGGAGCAATTTGACTCCCAGTTGAACTCCATGAGGAAGTGTTGCTCATCCCTGTTATAGAATGTAGGGGTTAAGAAAATATCTAGAGTGGGGCCTCAAAATGAAATTGCGCCTGGGGCCCCTCAAGTACTAAATTCGCAACTGGGCTCAGGGTTTTATATAACACGGTATTTTTAGGGAACCTATTTACCGTGCTATCGAAGAGTTTCCTGTAATACAATTTATGCCCAATTTATTTAGGATGCTTTGGTCGAACACGGTCCTCTGCGACTCTGTCAACACTGGGGAGATTAAGACGCAGAAGCGATGAATAGATAAAGATTTTTTTTGTTATCAAACCTCGTGGAATAACATTGAGCGTTTGAATAGTTTTTGACTTTCGCAATGGTGATTGATCTCGGCGATATTTCGTGTTGATATGACTGCAGCGATAGTTGTTCAAGGCTCAAACTTAGAAAAATGATGGACGTGGGTGTTAATTCAATGTTTCTGCATAATTCGCACGACCTATCTCAATTATTACAACATTAAACCCGTTGGCTCCGCGTCGTTTGGTTTCGTCGCGGCCATAACCGAATTTAAAATTTTCACCGCGCCATTTCCGCGGACTTTCTTTCATTTTTCATTTCGTTGCCTCGTTTTTTATCGCTGTATTATTTTTATTTTTTGGTGCGGCGGGGCGATTAGCGCTCCGGTGATTCACATCTTCGGCAATTAGCCGGGCCGAGTGCGAGCTAGAATAATTACAATCATAACAGTACAAGTTTCTGGGTCAAACCTCGAACAAATCGGCGCTGGGCCCGGCAGTGAAAGGGTCAAATATCATTCATTCGGATGTAAATTAAATTCTATAAACATGCGCGGTGAGAAGTAATCAAAACCAGTTATCCGACCGTTTTGTGCACGCTGTGGATGCTTAGATAAAAAAAAATAACGAAGAAGTAGCTAGCTGGCTTGCATCCGATGCTTCCTCGTGGATTTAAAAATAATTCGAACCGAGATAAAGCCATCTGCATACGCCCCGTTTTATGATACTCTATTTTTTTTCCTGTTAAAATCAGAATCGAACGTACAGGGAATCCGCACAAATGCTCAACATTCGCAATCCAATAATAGCATAGAACATCGGAGAATCAATACAGCATTAGAGTGAAACCCCGTTTTTATGTTTAATAAAAAAAAACGTAAATAGAGGGAAATCGTAAATTCGGGGTTAGGAATAATCGATATGCATCATAGCATCCTCTCTTGTGGGAGTTGGATGGATTAAGTCTAATTCTTCTTCCAGGCCCCACGATCGTCGGGTGCCCCGGAGACTACTCATCATTTTAAGGAATTTAGTTTTTTTTGTGAGCTTCAGTATGTGCAGTTTTAAATATCGATCGTGTCGTTTTTACTAAGATTTTTTTTCTCAACTGTTACATACATTATTTTTTTATAATTCGTCCTTATCCTTAAATAAGATCCACCCCCTCCCTCAATGATATACTATTGGGGGCCCCTGAAATGTAATTAGTCGTTAATTAATCGTTCCAATTTAATAATAATAATGTTTGTACCAGATTTCTGCTCCCTAATATTCATTTTTAAACATGTTAATCCAGCCGGGCCGACGGGGTCGGATTTATATTAAATGATTTATTTTTGTATTTGTATAAAAAAAGTCTGAATAAAGAATAAGTATAAATAATCATTGACCTTTATTGTTCGCAATTGCGAATATAAAATAAAAACAACAATATTGTTGTACAATGGAGACGGATGCGATGTTTTTTATCGCTCCGTACCGGATATGAGCGAGAAAAAATATCGTGCCGTGCAAGTGGAGAAACCTTGCACGTCGGCCGTCGCACTATGGGATATACAGCCAGCCCTCTTATAAAGTTTCCTCTAAATTGCTTCTTTCTATAAAATGCTAATATTTTCGAAGTCAAATTACATATTTCGTAAATATATAATACATCGGCCAGCGAAGTAAAGGTCAATGCTCTTTGGTTGACAAGGCATTTTCTAGAAAATAGAGATTGAGAGGAAACGTTATAGGAGGGCCGACTGTATGCCAAAAACGCTTTTTACGAAAATTAGATTTTAGAAAAAAAATGGCAAACAATAGATATAACATTGAAGTTTATTATGTCCCTTTTTGAAATATTAGTTTACTGTATTTGGTAATATTAGGTACTAAAGGTAACCGTTATCAAAAAATGCAATCGAAATATTATCGTGGTATCAAATTCAATTAGTATATCATCTATTTTAAAAAATATCCCACTGTGCGACGGCTTGAAAACAACGGCGTCGTCCGAAGGGGGTATATTTATAATGGAAAACAGACCCCAAGCATTAAAAACAAAGAATAAAAATAGTTATTCATTATATGCTTCATAATTTGGATTTTTATATTAATCAATATGACACGGACACTCAGCGATGTCCCGCCGCAGAATGAGAACACGCCGCCGATTGAGTTCTCGCGACACGTGTCACTAGTAGTACGTTAAATCATGGATCTCAAAGTCATTATTTATGTAAGCTAATTATCATATTTTAAATAATATGATCACTGGTTCCGTACGTAACCGTGTGGCATTGAATGACGCAAATCCGCGGTCCTGTACGGGACCACTAGGGGTTTAAAGAATAAATATACACCTAACTCGCTTTTTATACGGTGGAAATGTCCCAAACAATTAATTAATACCATGTTTATAGATTGATTTGAATTTTAAACATTTCAAAAACGTAAATTACGGGAAATAAAAACGTAAAGGGATCGTAAAAATTGAACGCAAATAGCGGGTAAACGTGAATTCCGGGCGCGTAAAAAGGTGATATTATCGTCGATTTCGCGCGGCGATCGCTCAATCGAATAACAATATTTTGATAGCTGTCAAAATGTGACGTACACATTTTTGGCGCGAAACGTTTGACGATTCATTTGTTTCGTACATTGTTTTCAAAATGGCGCACATTGAGCCGCTCTCGTGCGAATCTCTATGGTAATTAAATTTCCATAATGCGGCGGAATTTCTCTAAAAATTCTTTAATTAGCAATTTTACGGCGAATTCTCGAAAAATTTTGCCGGGGGGGGGAATTCGTGACGGAGTATTATTTATTTTGTCACACATTTTTGCAGAGTGGCGAAAAGAGAAATTCATAAGATCGCCGCATTTCTTTTGCGGTAATTACAATTACAAAGCCAGGCGAGCGCAAGTCGCGTTCGCGGCCCAAAACAAAAGAACGCGGTGTTTAATTGTTCGTTTGTTTTTTTTTTTTCGAAAATATCGGTTGGAGTTCGAAAGCCGCGGTTTGCGATAACGCGGTCAAACGCAAGTGTGGTGAGTACCAGAAGCAGCAACAGGTGCACTCACCAAGCAGGTGATGCCAATCGGCGAAATAACAAAAAAAAACAAAAACGAACCAAATGACTTTTCCTCGATGTCCCATACTAACGAAAAAAAACACCGAAGCATTTCAATGGTTGAATCATCGCAGTGATTCACGGCCCATTGTATACATTGTCGAAATTTTATTCAAACGATCCGTCGCTTATATTCAAAAAAACACTGTAATTAGCGCGCTGTGGCAACACTGGTTCGGATAAACATTGATTTGATTTGTTTACGTCGATGAAGTACCTCTCGTCATGGTCCGAGTGGAGCCGTTGTCATCTGGCCGGGTTGGCGACCCCTGGCCAGGTGGGGGCGGGGGACAACAAACTTTTCAAAAGTTGCGCAAACAATGCGCCGCGTCAACTTCCGGCTCGGATTCGAAGATCCGAACGATGGCGATGCGAGATAAAACTGACCGCGAGCCGCGAACGACGGAGCCCGGGACGGAGGCGCGGGGTGCAAACGACAACTCGACTCGCGCTACCGACACTCGGCGCTGACTGCTGTCGGGGTGGCCAGCCGCCACGCCGTCGCCCCAGTGTTGCCGCCATGCAAAATTATTCAAACCGAAATAACGAACCAACGGCCAGCATCGAAACTAAACACGAGCGATTGCACTTTATTTAAAAATATAATATAATTACTTCGAGTAAACCGCTAATATATTAGGGGGATGAAAAAGTAAATTGATTGGCGGTCATTCTTCACGTTTAATATAAGAAAATATTGCCCAGTACTAATTGCTCTTTAAATATACGCGCAATACAAGGCAATTTAATGAAATCGGAATATCAATGCGATCCAGGAAACCAACATAATTCATTGGGACTAAACATTACACAGAAGAATAAAGGATGTGACGTCGATTGTCATATAGACCACCGGGAAACAATAAAACAAATAATATCGGGAGTCGACAATCACTATTGTGTCTTCAGAGAAGAAAGAAGGGCAGTATAGAGTAATTGCAACCGAATAATTCCACGGTCATTGTGAAGAACGGATTGTAAAACTAAAGCAACGCAGGTGGCCCATAATTCAAAATACAAAGAAGGCCATCAAAGATATTTATGGACGAGTTAAAGTCTTACTCTCATATCGAGTACATTTCTTCACAAGCAAAGGAAACTTTACTTCGAATCCAGTACCAAAAGAATCTTTGAGAACCTTTACTTAAAATCCAGTATCAAAGGAATCTTTGGGAACCTCTACTTCAACATTCAGTACCAAAGAAATCTTTGAAACCTTTCTTTGCTGTACCACGAATATTTTCTTCACCACAGAGTTGTTCACAATACCCTGTCGCTGTAACGGTCTGACCGGGTTCAACCAATTCATAGTGTATAATTCCAGAAAAATTTTATCACACACAAACGAGGACCATCTTTATTGTTAGTGATGGTCGAGGGGTCGGAACAGGTACTTCCCAATGTTATATACCGGCATAGTCCGTCCGTATCATTTCTGGGCTCTCGATATTCTCGAGTGCACCCCTATCCTTCTTACGTAGAGTGTGCCACAGAACATAGTTTACGCGGGAAACGGTTCCTGCCAAAAGTCAGTAACATCATCGTCACGTAACTCACAGGATCGGGTATAAATATGACCCGTTTTGGAACCATTCACAACACATTCGCTCACGCCCGTCATGGCAGTCACATCGCCATGATATCTCTCGTACCGGAGATACGTCTCCGGGATCCTCATCATAATCCTCGTACCGGAGATACGTCTCCGGGATCCTCATCATCATCTCGTACCGGGAGATGCGTCTCTGGGATCTTTATCATCACCTCGTACCGGAGATACGTCTCTGGGATCCTTCTAACCACCCAATTATCATTAGATATTCTCGTTTTCTAATACTCGCCACACACCTCTACCCTTGCGGCCCCTGCATGCATCAATATTATTACTATTATTTCCAATAGGCACTCTACAAAATGTATGTAACACCCCACCCCCCCACCCCCCATCCCGATAATCCTCCCCGCGGCGGATACTCTTTACAAAACACCGCATACCAAGACTGCCCCGTGGTATGAACACAAAAGGGGAGCCCTCACATGTGAGACTCAGGTTCCTTTGGCACCAACTACCATTGAGAGACTCTGATAAGGCCCATACTCTCAGCAAGTGAGTGTCTCATGGCTGGCAAATCATGATTATATTATTTAATGTCGATTTTAAGAAAGTTAAATGCTCGTGTGCGCCGCACAATCTGTCTTTATTTCTTCGATGTTGACAAACAATTTTCATTTCACTTTTATTTCTAGATCTGGAGAGCGGATGCTCTAAAACTGCCTCTGAAGGACCGTGAAGCATCCAGCTGACCCAATGATTTGTAGGTGCTTCTCTTATTATGGATTTGGAGAATTATCATTCGCCAACGGAACAGTTAACACTGCGGGTGTACAAATCTATACTGGGGACCCATCTTCTGCCACTAATCAAAAACCATCTTCTCAGCACTAGTCACATCATTTTCAAGATGGCAGTGGTCCGTGCCACATATCACATATATTTTTAAGCTGTGGATTAGGATAGCAAAGATAGTTCTTCGTCATTAAAATCTGACTATTAAGCAACATCCGACGTATGACTGTTTTATATATACAGTGGACCCCCCAATTACACTATCCCGAATTACATGCTGAGTTGAAATATTCGCCGCCAACCCCCAACTTGAACGGTCGCATTCACGCCGTATTTCGTACCCAATGCATGCGCCTAATTATTCATTTGACATCGGTTCGGTTGCACACACACAGTCGAAGCGTCAGCTCAGCGGTGCATACATCAAACGCTATTACGCCTGTGTATTCGACAGGTGCCAGGCTTTACCCCCAATAACACCTATCCCAACTTACACGGTTCCGATTTTAGTGTTAGTGGGGGGTTAACTGTATTCCCTTTCAATTTTCAGGATAACTTTGATCAAACATATAAATAAAACGTTACACATCCAATAATAAATGTTTATAATTTGATATAACGTAATAAATATTACATAATGATTATAATAGTGAAATACGCGTGTCATATAGATGCAACTAGCTAGTAATAGCAATTTGTAGAATCATCAACAAAAGCATAGGGGAATCATAATTCTACAGCTGTTAAGGAGATAAGCACAATTTGCCTGCATACATCTGAAACCAATATCATCAATAAATATCACGTAAATAAATATATATTTATATATTTACTAATGAAGGGCGTACGTTTTTCTGTAAGCGAATCAGTGACTATGACTGACGCATTCATACTTTCTCCGACGTTGGTTATTTCATCGCTCTTGTAATTACCATCTTCAACACAACAGTCTTTTTCCTCTATAATACCGCCCAGTCCCTCGCCCCAGCTCTTCAGCGCTCTGATCTCGTCCAGCCCCGGCGTCTTAACGGTGCCCATCTTTTCGACGAAAGGATAAAAACACCGATCCGGATGAGCGAGCAGATCTAAATTTCCGTCAATTACAAAGCAGTTTGATTCCCTTGCGGCGTCGATGACCAACGTAGACGTGGCATTCGTCTTTTGTTGATCGTCGTCCGATGCGACGTCGGCCGAGGACGACTTGATATTTTGATAAGTCAAAATCTCGGCCGGATCGATGAACGTCGCGGCGATGTGATCGAACGGATCGTGGACCAGATAAGTCCTGAGCCTTTGCGGATCGGTCACGACAAACGTGTCGGGCTGCTCTTCGAGAGAAGAGTTGTTATCGGCGCACGAGAGTTCGTCCAAATCCATCTTCAATCCGCCCTTACCTACGATCAATCAATTATTAACGCCGAATAATAACGATGTCGATAAAAATAGACGTTTATCATACCGTGAAAATTGAGATGCGACTCCAAATGACAGAGGTCGTGATCTGGTCCACGAGCAATTGGCAATAAAGCCAAATTTCCATACGCCCAAGGACTCGCGACACCTAATTAAAAAAATAACAGATTAGACGAAACAGAAATACGTACATATATTTTCTGCATGTGATTTATATTTCTGAAATTCAAAGTTAGCTGGTTGTTAGTAATTTTTTTTTTAAATAACAAAATAAAAAGCTTGCCAGCATTATGATGCAACGAACCAATAGTGTTTTCACGTAAAATTTCCTCCTGTAATAAAAATGTTAATATCAAAACAAATTTTATAAATAAATATTATATAATAGGTTATCCGGAAAGAAATCCATTTTCATATACTCTCGGTTCGAGTTCAGTTTGTGTTCAGACAAGGGCAAAAACAAATCTCAGGAAAATTAAATCAGGAGGACTTTCAAAGTTGTATCAGATCTTCGATAAACCAAAGAAATATCACAAAAACTCAACACACAAACAGTTTAAACGCCTTGGCAAAGTAAGCAGAATGTAACGGTGGATTTAGCTCTCGAGAGGCCCCATGCGGAATTTTTGAGGCCCCACAATAAATATTTGAACTATCTCTATATCCTATAATAAAATAAATAAATCCGACGTTATAAATATTTCATTTTTTTAGAAAAATTCACGTGAGGCCCCCTAAATATCGAGGGCCCCAATCCCTCGCATTGTTTCGCCTTAATATAAATAAGCGCTCGATAAGTTATAGGCATTACTCCGAAATACTGAAAGTAATAAAATAGTATTGACTGTGTAAAAAGAATATCAATGGAGAGTGACCTTTTTTATGTTACTTCGTAAAATTTCAGGGGTCCCATGTGGGGGGCCTCTGAATGCTAATAAATGGGGCCCCAATAATTACCTAGGGGCCCGATTACGCATTCTGTTACAGAGTAAGGAGCGGAATTAATTGTTTTTATGATTTTTAAAGCTTAGCTTCGAAACCCCCCCAATTTTGGAGGCCCAAGGGGTGGGGTGTCTTATCCTAAGGGTAAATCCGTTACTGGAGATTGGGGCCTCTTGACAGGCCCCAAGAGATGGGTTTGTTTTTGTAAATTTAGGCTTTGAATAATAGGGAATTACAGGAAGACGAGGAAGACTCTAGACGAGGAAGAGCCTCAAACTATAGAAACCAACACAAAAAAATTAGGGTCAGTTTTTGGGTGCCACATGAACTATCCGGTATAACAAAGAAGAACTGAAGGACGCTTACAGATTTTTGTTTGCGAGAAAAAGATCTTTGAAATATACTAAAAAATAAGATGGATTTCTTTCCGGATAACACTAATACGTCATATTGAAAGATAATTACATGATGATCGGAAGGAAGAGCTGGGGGTGTTAGAAGATCGCTCTCTGCAACGTCATGATGAACTGCAACCTAGAATCGAAAGATCAATTATAAATATATCAATACATCTAATTAAGAATATTGTTTTTTATATTATTATTAATTACCTTATCGGCCAAAGTCATTCCGGGTTTGTGGAGATGTGATCGATAATTGAGATTGATTTTTGCGAGTTCGTGTTCCAAATCGGCGAGATGAGCAACATTTCTGCGAGTTTTTTGTTGTTGGCTCGCATGGTGATGATGCAGATGGTGTAGATCGGCATCGCCGTGCATCTGCAACAAATAAACGGTGTTAAATATAAACCGAAACAAACGGCGAAGGTTTCGTCAACAATTTTTAAACCTTATCGACGTTCAGTGGTTGAGAGCCAGTGGTTCTCGACGTCGGCGACAGCATCGGACTGCACGAAACTTCCGAAGGAGATTGCGGAGAATGCGGACCCTTCGAAAACGACATAAAAGTGTAAAAACGACGGATATCAATCGACGCATTTTTATTAATATAAGGTACTCACTGCTATCGAAGCCAACTTGGCTTGTAGAGCGAGTAGATACGCATCATAAGTCGGTCCCTTCTGTTGTCCTCTCGATCTCTGATCGGAACCTACATCACAAGAATTAAAAAAAATCATTTACAAACAATTGACGCCAACTATAACGACACCTTATTTTAAAATTGTTAATAAAAAAAAACTAACCGACTAGATTAGGTTGATGAAACGGAGGCGATCCGGATAGACTGCCTGCGGCTCCAGTTAAATCGTAAATATCTGAAAAAATATGAAAACGTCACGTGATTGTTACTCTCGAGAGGTTTCAATGCTCTCGAGAGTACAGATCGCAGACGGAAATCTTTATAATAATAAATACACTCACTTGCAGATCTGAGTAAACCTTGGTGTTGAGAGTTTCGGTAATAAACTCCTTGCAAAAGTTGCTGATTAGCTTGTTGACTATAAATATAAAAAAAAATATATAAAAATCACATAGAGTCATTTTATGTATCTATTACAAACGAAGAGCTAGTAAGAATATTATGTCAGATTTGATCTTATCTTCATTATCTGATGTAACGATGAGACTATCCGGGGCTTGGTTGAAACGGCTATATAGCCATCCAAAGGCATATGCTGGAACAGTACCTTGAACAGTTTCCCCCCACTCTACGATTCCCTACAAGCATGCCCAGTCCTTTAGATCCCAGACGGAAGCAATGGCACACCCAGTGACTATCGCTAAGGCGTGCGATATTGGTCTGCGAGCCCAAAGGACCCTCCCCTACGTAAGGCTAGTGGATCAACCTGCACTAGGATTATGTAGCCAGCCAATGTTGTTCTTGGTGTGTTCTGAAAGGACGGAGGCAACTCCAACCATCACAAGCACACGAAGAATGCCAAAGTAAAATTATTTTTATTTATGTAAGTGGCCTTCTAACCCTGAGGCAGGTCTTAGGACACTACGTGATCTCCAGCAGAGACACGTCCGTCCCAACCAGAACTGTGACGATTGTCTTCCAGGTTATCTTGGCTCTTTGGTCACGTCGCCAACCATAAGCCAAAGTCGGGATGCAATGCGAACAAATGCCCTGTAGCAAATTACACTGCTGACCAGATCCATGTGTCCAATGGGGCCCCTTCACTGGGAGAACCGCAGAAGAAGAGTAGGTCGCGACGCGTAGCTTCCAGGTAAGGACAGGATCACAGAACGTGACTGTAATCCTGACAGACGTGCCCACCCAGCAATGTTTAGCCTTGAAATTACCGTGGCCAGTCAGGAATTGACCACCCTAGAAGTCTGGGAAGAACCAGCTACAATTAAGCCCGGCTCTGATATCGCGAAAGAAAAGAGGTGGTCCGCCCTTTGGGGGAGGAAGCCCACCTCTCCTGCCACTGATCAAGAGCCGATTCGCGGACACCGTGATTTTAAAGTTGCTACAGATTCGCCCTCGATTGGGCAAATTGTAGTGGCACCGACGACAACAGGACTGAACTCAGCTGAATTTCAAGGTCGAGCGGAAGGTCGCCAGCAATAATTAACAGTGAAGCCGTTGTAGTCTGGTATTCATAATTTTTTTTATGGAGTAGAAACCTGGACCATAAAAAAAATATGGAAAAGAAAATCAACACCTTTGAAATGTTGTGCCTGCTGAGAATACCGAGGTGACTGATGTTCTACTACATGTCTCAAAAGGGTTCTTCGATACTTCTTGCTAGAAGAAACGATAGCCTGGAGAAGCTCATTGCACTTGGAAACGTAACTAGGACAAAGGGAAAGGGCTCGCCCTCTGGAGGGACCGAGATACGGAATGCAGAGGATCAAAATCAAGAAGATTCGTAACAAGAATGGTCATAATCCTCAGATATGAGGGTGAAATCTCAGCATTGCATCCAATATCAAGATAAGTCAGGGACCAGGAAAGTGTACTAACACAACAAAAAAAAACTGTGGAGAGAGATTAATGGTAAGAGAAGGATATAAATCAATGGGGGACCAAAAAATATAGAGAATATAGATCATATTGTATAAAAATAAAAACATACCCAATAAGATTTTGTTGTAACAGCATTCGCGACAAATTATCATTAGACAACATCTGATTCTGTCCGATGGCCAATCCCTGTTGATCTGGGGCGACGTTGGTCATGTTGCCGCCGATCAGCGGATTCGTCGTTATGTTCAGAGCCGACATTTGATTGACGCTCAACATCGACTGGCTCGGATACGTGCCGAGTTGGTTCGCTATCGACACTTGCAGCGGCGCCATGTAATTCGATTGCAGCTGATCGGCGGCCAATTGATTAGCTTGAATTTGGTAGTTGAGCATTTGCGAACCCAGGTTTGTGACGGTCGAGTTTAAATAATTTTGAATGGCGGCGGCCTGGGGCAGTTGATTCGCCATGTTGATGATCTGGTTGGCGGCCTGCGGGGTCAAACTGGGCGCCGGTCGTCTTTGATTATCGTTGAACGGCGTCGGATTCTGAGGTATCGCATTCGGCGGATTATCGCTAATCGCGTCCGGAATTGTAACAGCCGAATCGGCGACTACGTTGTGCACATCACCGTTCATCTTCGAATGCGGAATTTTGAGAGTGCTCTCGTCCACCTTGCTGACTGTGAATTTAGAAAATTTCTTGGGATCTTTTTTGACGACAGCCGGCTTCGGAATTTCAGTTTTCTCGATCGTTGCATTCACATCGGCTTTATCGTCGATAACATTTAGCACGGCGACGGGTTCGTCTATTTTTGGCGGATCAGCTTTAGGAATTACGGGACTGACCAAAAACCTGGAGATTTTCCTGACCGGCTCCGGACGCAGCTTATTAGTATCGACCTTCTCTTCTTCTTTAGGTATTTGCGAGTTTTGTGAGGAAGCGCCGATGCCAATATTGGAATCGACTGGTGGCATCGAATTAGTTTGAGGTAGAATAAAACCGTTAGGATCATTTGTTGGGGGAACTTCGGCGACCTTATCCTCGGCGGACGTTTCAATATTAGTTTTACTAGGTTGATTAGCATCGTTAACATACGTATTATCACTAGATGATTGAATCACTGATTCAGGAAATTGATTAAAATGACTAGAATTATCTGTAGTGGAAGATATTATCTGACTATTTATTTTATTTCCGAGAAGAAGGACTTCTTCTGCGTTTGAATTGACCGTTTCAATTGTTTCTATTCCTAAATTGGCATCGTTTGAATTCAGAGACAAGCTGTTTATATCCTTTTGATTATTGTCCACGTCGGGATATACATTTTGCACTGTTGTCTCCGGCACATTAGATATTTGTTGATTAGTATCAATGGAATTTGTTGGAATTTCAAAATTAGTAGCGTTTGGTAGGTTTATATCGTTTTGCAACGGTATATTAATATCGAGCGGAGGCAAAATTTGATTAAAGCCAATATTCTCATTTATATTCAAATTATCAATATTGACACTCGTTAACGGCTGATCCAAGAGTAAATCGTTCGTGGGAGTTTTTGACAGGTCAATATTGATCGGAATTTGAATATCGGCAGGTATCGGATCGTATGCGAGTTCCGAAATGAGCATGTGTTCGTGACTGGCCGTAGGTGTGGTGCATTCCGAGTTATCTTGATTAGAATCCGTCAAGTTCTCTTCCTTTTCGGTGTTTTCCGAATCGTAATCAGTCTGAAACAATACAATTAAATAAAGTATTGATATAATATATTGATCTAATGTTGAAACCTAATTTTTTAATTACCTTGTCGTTGAGATTAAGACGAAGCGATGGATGAGGAGGCAGAACCGGCATTGTATCCGGTTTGGCGGTGAGCTGAGCGGCGATATCTTTCACCATTTCAATAAACGACGCACTCTGAGATTCTGGCAGGAGTGTATTGGACACCTAACGCAGATAATTTATAACGAAAAATTAATAAAAATTGCTATTTCTTTCCACTTTACCTAATACAGTCAGCTCGCCTATAGGAGAGCTGAGGCCTTTTCATTTTTTTGTAAATCATATTTCCATTCATATATTTTGTTATTAAGGTTATTTATGGTCTAGGAGGGAGTGGTAAGTGGCGGATTTCAGGGGCTGGAGTTCAGGGGGCCTCATAAATTGAGGGGGCCTCAAAATCTCAGCTCTAACTTTTTTTCTGACGTCGGGATCACCAGAAAGAGTACTTCTCTGCAGATACTCTCGGTATCAGACCGCCACGAGTGCCGTCAATGCCAGAGACCACCAAGCAGAGAGTACTAAGGGTTGCACACGTTATACTAACCTCTACATTTTTCATGTATTACATTACCTTTACATCCCTTAACCCTTTCCACTCCAAGCTTTTTTTGGTTTGTTTCCACCAGCTCCACTACTAATTGGAAATTTATTAGGTAAATGTGATTGATTTTTTTTAACTAAATAAAACGATTTTTTCAAGTATTTTTTTTTTATTCTTGTTTCTAATATAGTGTACAATATAATAACCCTTGGATATCAATTTTTAAAATTTATTTTAGTATGGTATTTTTCAAAACACAGTCCAGGATGGAGCGATGGTTTTGCCTCGCATGTTTTGCAATAATAACATGTTTCTTTTCTTTCACCTATTATTTTCCTATTAGAGCACACGGCACAATCCTTATGCTTTCCCTCTGGGTGCAAATATATAAAGTGTGACGCCCCATCTAATCGCTGCTCCTTATCGGCCGCGGATGAAATTTCATGACGAAATTGGAAGCCTGAATTCTCCGATCAGCGACATCAATAATTTTTGCCTATAGTGTTTATGGCTCAGCGGTGTATTTCCATTTTTGATTGCACATATTTTATGCAATATAAATGAATTTATTATGGAGACTTCCAGCCCCCAAAAAAAAAGTTTTCTCCACCATTTGAGAGTCTTTCTTATAAACAGCACGGCGTATTACTGGTCGGCTACATCGACTACCATAAACTTATTGTAATTTACAATTACTGTCGGTTTTTTCACTTCTATCCGTAAATTCTGATTAGGCCTACAACTTCTAATATTTCCTCGCTTTGCTCTTGCATGTCTTCTTTGTATTGTTTCAGATTGAGACTTATAAAATGTACTTAGAACATTCACCACTCGTGTATCATACCAGGCCAACGATAGGACATTTGTTTTCGAGCAAGCTTTTCCTTTGGATAATTCTTCGGTTTTTCAATTTTCCGTAATCCTTTCTATTAGGCATAATCGTGCCGGGTCAAAAAACAACGAAGTTTATATATAATTCATTTGGTAAGAACTACATTCGTGATAAAACCATCCATAAATATATGATATCCCACAGCTTTTAGGTACGGATTTTTCAGATTGTTGTGTAGATGTAAAACAATTTACTATGAAATTATGTCTGGCCTTATTAGCCCATCTGTCGATATTTTTCCATAGTACGGAACTTAAGGAATATATGTAGCTTTCTGAAGAATCGCTAAAACATAAACACGAGTCCCCATTTGGTCGGCTTCTTTGATTATACCAGGAAAGAAATTTTCCTTTGAATCCCACGCACTGGCCAATTGATAGATTTTTATTTGGTATAAAATGTTCTCTGCATTTAGAATCAATGTATGAAAGATAATTGTTTACCTTTTGTGTCCTGGTGTGAAGGCTTGTATCATCAAGCTGAATTGATTCCAAATGCACTGACCAAAATATCTTACGAATCTTCTCCGTGAAAATATTTTGTCAAAAAATGAAATTCTGAATGAAATGCTAGCTCCAATAATCCTTGCATTTCAGGGACTTCAATGAGACCCATATTGATCACGACTTCAAAACGCCTTCATTTCAATCATACATCAACCATGTTCTCCAAATGGAATGTTTTGATAATGTTTTGGTTGCAATCATATTAGCAGCATACTTATTTGTTCGATGTAATTTCACGTGATAAGATCGTCCTCAGAAAAAAATAATTGAAAAAATTGTAGAGGTGTAGAGCAAGATGCTTGAACTTGGGGTCCTGTACTTTATGTCCAGTAGTGAAATCCATATTTGGGCAGTAATTATCCTCATTAGTGACATCCACCCATGAAGATTGATCGTCATCTCGAATATTCTGAACATCGTCACTACTGGAAATTCTTTGAAGTCTTCGTTGGCGATAAAACGGATAAATCTCATCAGAGGAATCAGATTCTATGAAGGCTGCAAATGACGGTCCTGGATCTGATCTGCTTAGTCCCTTTCTTGGTAATAACGGCATTGGAGAAATACTCGCTTCACTTTCGTAATCACTATTTATATGAAAATTGTCAAATACATCGCCCAATTCCTCCCATGTAGTCACTATCATCACCACTATCACTCATTATCAAATTTATTTGTGTTTTTAGCTGTAGTTTTACACAATAATAATACGCCGTTTTAGATTTCTTACGTTTTTTAGACATGATATATTATGGATTGAAAATTTATTCTTCACCAATGACACAATAAATTCGAGATAAAAATTAATCACTTAGCAATGTTATTCGGGTCAGTCTAATAACAAAATGGACAACAGATGCTTTACTAAAACCTTACGCCAGAGCAACTGTTTTGTTTGTCGATGCCCGCTACTACCCTCGAACACACCATTCTTTATTTACAGGTAGTCCCTAAGGGTCCCAACTTTCTAAAATTGTGTCAAAACATGCATATATTTCGAATGTATATCGAAAAAGAATAATAAAAAAATTGCTTAAAAAATCACATCAAAAGAAGGATAGCCCAATGTCGAGTGTCACTCGACATTGGAGCTTGGTGGAAACATAGCATGTCGAGTGACACTCGACATTGGAGTGGAAAGGGTTAAATTAATTAAGATCCTCGATTCTCAGGGGTGTCCCCTGATTTTTTCTAAAGTTAATAAATATCAAGCTAAAAAATTCAAACAAAATCTTAATTTTTTCACTGTGCCACTCTATTTCTTAGAAAGTAAAAATATCTAAGTTAAAAGATCTGCACATAGGCGCCGGACACTCTCGGAGTACCACTTTTTACGATTTAGAGGAAGGGGCTTCAAAATCGAATTGCGCCTGTGGCCTTATAAGTGCTAAATCCGCCACTGAGAGCGGTATAGGAGGGACTGTCGAACTTGTTATAAAAAAAGGTGATATAGCAGAGAGTGTTATAGGAGGGTTTACTATATACGTTATAAAAATTTTACTCACAAGATTTGTCGCTATCTCCTCTGGATTAACGTCGGTGACATCAAATTTAAACGTGACAGTTTTGGATTTAGATTCTAATTGGCATTCGACAGATGTGCCCGAGACTAGCAGAACGCTGAGTCGTGGAATACCGCTGCCACCGCCGCTACGTTCACCAGCTCCTCGCCGCTTCTTTCCGGTACGACGTTTTTCTAAAAATACATATCGTAAATTAATACCTGGAGAACGTCCGCCACAGTCATGACGGCATGGTTGAGACGGAGGTGTCCTCCAGGTGGCAAAGACCCGCCTCAGGGTTATAAGTCCACGTAAATAATAATAATAATTATAGCTAAATATGAATATCAATTTACCTTCGGGTGGCTGAGCGACGGGGGGTTCGACCACTGCTTGTATTAAATCGTCGGGCATTTCCGCCATCGGTGTCATGAATTGTTCTTTATTTGGCTCGCTAGCTAAATTTTGAATGCCGTCAGATTCTTCGACTCCTCCTTGCACTAGTAAGTTTTGAACGGGAGTTCCTTCATGACTAGAAGTTCTCGATAGTGTATGGGCTACGGACGAACCGAAGCTATCCGGTTTTTGTTCAACTTGCGTTTGATACGCTTGTTGGTTTACTTGCTGCGGTTGTTGTTGTTGTTGTTGTTGTGTTGTTGTTGTTGTTGTTGTTGCTGCTGCTGCTGCTGTTGTTGATTGACGGCGAGAGCAGCCATCTTTTGTTGTAAGAGCTGCTGATTGATTTGCTCGACGGTCGATACAATCTTCTGTTGATGAAGAAATTGTTGCATTTGTTGTTGTTCGTAGATCTGTTGCTGTTGATTCCACGTCTCCATTTTCGGAAGAAAACCTTGAACGTTATTCTGCATCGGCAGGTTTACCGATTGTTGTTGTAAATGTTGTTGCTGCAACAGCTGCTGCTGTTGTTGGATGATCTGCTGCTGTTGCTGCGCCAGTTGTTGCAATTCAAACGTGTTCATAAATTGGTTCTGATCGATCATTCCCGACGGCATGTCGTTTTGCGTTTGATCGAACACGTTATTCTGTTGGTTGAGGCCATAAGGACTCCACGTCATGTTCGATCTGTCGAGCAGCTGTTGCTGCGTGTGCATCTGGAATTCTTTTTGCGCCATCTGCAACTGCTGCAGCTGCTGTTGCTGTTGAATGTTGTTGAACTGGTTCATGTTCAGTGATTGACCGTGCTGCATGAGTTCCTGCTGCGCCAACAGTTGTTTGTGGGTCAACGCCTGATGATTCAAGTGGATAGCGAGCATGGGTATTTTTTGTTGGGTTATATTGGGAGAATCTAGGGATCCGTAGCCGATCGATGAGCCCTGTTGAATGGGCGGTTGTTGCAAGTACGTCTGTTGAGGCTGAATCGGAACATTATCATGTTCGCCTATTTCCTCTGCGGAATTAGTAACAGACTGTTCCTCGTTCTGTTTGATGTTGAGAGAAGTCGTCGTATCTTGATTGTGAATTATTTGCGTTAGAACGTTTTGCAATCTTTGAAGTGACGGATCGATGGCTTGATTATTTTGGTCGGTCAGTTGTAGAGTGCCGTCGACGGCGTTCGAGAGTTGTTTTTCAATGACTTGCTGCTGTTGTTGTTGCTGCGTTAAATACCGTTGATTCTGTAGTTCTTGCTGCAATATTTGCTCGGTCATTATATTTTGTTGGTTGATAAATTCTTGGGTTAGTCCGATTTGTTGTTGGTTCGTTAGCATGACGTTTTGAGCAATTTGTTGAGGTATATTTTGGTCCAAGAGGGTTTGTTGTGGAATGCTTTGGTCTAACAGAATTTGTTGCGGCATCGTCTGATCGAAATACATCGTTTGCTGAGAATTGATCATCGACGGATCGTCGGTGATGAGAGATGGCGACATTCTCGATTGGTGTAGGAAATTTTTATGGAGCAAATTATGAAGCGCATTTTCATCCGTATTCACTAACTGCTGATGCAGTTGCTGTTGTAAAATAGCGGATTGTTGAACTTGGAGAAGTTGTTGCGGATCAATCCTATAATTTATAATATTCAATTTAAAAAAAATACATTCAAAGACAATACATTAGGAATAAAATATTATATCTTACCAATGCTGGGAATGGCAGTTGTTCTGCAACAACTGTTGTTGATTACCGGATTGATATCCTTGCGATTGTGAGCCTGATGTAACAATCTGCAAAATATAATATATACGTGTATTAGATTTAGATAAAATGCAAAAATAATATATATTAGGGGGACCGAAAAGTAATCAAAATTTCTTCCATGAGCTCGTTCACAGTTAGTTTGTCGTGACATGGTCCAGCAAACACATAAGTTTTGTTATTACGTTAAAGTCTACAGTTCGGAATCATCTTTGTGGTATAGGAAAATTGTACAGGTGTTAAGGGGGGGCGAGACAATAGTACCAAAAAGGTAACCCGCCGTTGCCACCAAAATGTTAGGGGACGCGACAGTAGTACCAAAAAAGTAACCCACCGCTGCCACCAAAATGTTAGGGGACGCGACGTAGTACCAAAAAGGTAACCCTCGCCGCTGCTCTACGTTAAGGCGTTCCAGCTCGCTGTGACAAAAGGTACACCTAATCGCTGGTGCTAAAACGCTTCATCGTCCGTAGTTGACGCATCACGTCAAGATCGGTGACAAAGTGAAACGCTTTGTTTGTGATGATGTTTATTGAGAATTGCAGGTGTCGGCCAGTTCGATGATAAGTGATCCCAGAGACGATCTCCTGCACGAGGTGATGATAAAGATCCCAGAGACGATCTCGCACGAAGATGATATCGAGATCCCGGAGACGATTCCCGTACGAGAAATCACGGGACGATGACTGCCATGACGGTGTGAGCGAATGTGTTGTGAATCCAAAATGGGATATATTTATACCCAGTCCAGTGAGTCACGTGACGATGATGTTATCGACTTGATGGAACTCAAGTCACAGAACCGTGTTCTGTGGCACACTTTACGAAGAAGGATAGGGGTGCACTCGAGAATATCGAGAGCCAGAAATGATACGGACGGACTATGCCGGTTTATAACACAGGCATGGAATTTGGATTCCTCATGAATTAACAGAGACGGCACTTGATTAACGGCGTATCATCTGTGCGTCTCTTTTGTCTCGGTATGAGTCCGATCCGTTTTTGCGGTGAATTGTAGCCAGAGATGAGAAGTGGGTGCTATACAATAATTCTGTACGAAAAAAATAATGGCTTTCTTCCGGTGAAGTGCCTGTTCTGACCCCTCGATCATCACTAACAATAAAGAAGGTCCTCGTTTGGGTGTGGTGGGAGGACAAAAAAAGAATCCTTCAGGAAAAAATAAGGGAGCTTGGATAGGAACATTCACCCTATTCTCGGATCTCGCGCCCGTCGGATTACCACCTTTTCAGATCGTTAGAGCATACATTAAGAGGTAAAAAATGTAATAATGTCGGAGAAATGAAAATGCACTTGAAAAATAAATGTTTTCTGCCAGCAAAAAAAATGTTGATTACTTTTCGGTCCCCTTAATAATACGTTACCTGCGACGGATGATAAGGATTGGGCGAACCGTACATTTCAACGGGATTATGAATAATTTCCTGTTGTTGTCCGTGAACTATTTTAGCTTGGCGCAACTGTTGTTCTAAAAGATATTGCTGATGCTGTTGCGCCTTCTCTGATTCCTGATTAAATATCATCTGAGTCTTCTTTTCGGCTCGTTCTCTGTGATTACGTTCATAAAATAATACATCAAAGTGAAAAAAAATATGAACGATCAAGTAAAAGCACCGAAACATTCTAGCTTTCATAAGAATGGGATCGAAAGATAAATGTAATACCTATTAAGACTTATCAGTTGTGATTTGAGTAATTTAAACACGATTCTGGCATCCTCCTCCATGATGAGACCGGATTTAGCCATCTCGTTGGCCACACCTTCGCAATCGTCGTGGACAATATCAAACTCAAATTGAATCGCTTCATTTTCTTTATGAGTATATGATCTGCGGAGAATAATATTTTGATTAAATACCGTTCGTATAGTTTACGTTTCGAACGTACGTACCGTTTCTTTGGATCTATAATTTTCAATCGGAATTGAACGTTGGTGATTTCGGACGATACGACGAGATCGCGCGACACGAGCTCCAATCGTAGACCGATGTCTTCTCCGAAAAATTCGTGATTTAACAATTCTTTCATGGCGGGTCTGAAATATCAAACGAATAATATAAATATACAAATACGACGATTGTATTCGATGTATTTCATACCTATCTACTCTATTTGGTTTGATGCAAGACTCTATTATATTCCTGACCTCGGGAATCGTTACTTTTTCGAAACTCTGAGGTTTTACTCCCTGCAACGATTATATTTATGTAAATATATATTTATATATAGACACGATTGATAATATCGTACTTACAGAAACGACTTTTTTATAGATTTGTGCGGGTCCGCTGCATTCGCTGTATGGATATTCGCCCGTTGCCATCTCCAACATGCACATTCCGAAAGCGTAAACGTCTACAGATTCATCGTAGTGTTCTTCGTACATCTCAGGAGCCATAAATTCGGGAGTTCCTATAAAATTATTATTATATTAACGTATATCTCGCCGTCGAGCGTTATTTGCTTCACAGCGTAAAATATACCTATAACAGATTTGGCAAAACTCCTGTTTTTCAATGTGGCCAGTCCGAGATCGCCAATTTTCACGCTCCCCGTAGTGCCAGTTATAAATATATTATCACATTTAAGATCTCGGTGTATGATCGGCGGAGTGCGAGAGTGAAGAAAATTTAATCCCTTTAGAATTTGTCTGCACCATGACTTTAGCACCTTAGGATTAATTTTTTTAAATCGTCGAAGGTAACTGAATATTAAAAAAAAACACAAATTTTACCTCTACGCATTTATTTTTTGTGTACGAATTAAATGCTTTTTTTCAATACTCACGCTTTAAGCGTGCCAGATAACATCAATTCCGTGATCAGGACGATGTTTTTCTTTTTAGCGACGGTGACATCCCAATAGTTGTAAAATCGCACAATGTTCGGATGCTGCAGTTTCTTTAACATCTCGGCTTCCTCGCGAAATCGTAATCGCTCCGTTTTGTTTAATTTTTTTTCCTGATTATCAATAACAAGAATATGTAACGAACGTTGAGGATTAATGAACGTCGCGGGGGGCTGAGACTCACCAACAATTCGCACCATGCCACGGCGACGCCCGTCTGCGTATCGAGTCCGTGATATACTGTTTTGAATGATCCGCGTCCGACTTCCTTGTCATATTTGAAAAACCTGTAAATACGCATTGAATTAAATAATGTATATACGCATTATAATTTGAACGTATAGATATGAAACAAACCTTCCGCAAGGAGATACGCTGATGGGTTCTTCTTCATCCTCCTTACCGCCTTGGCCTTCCGATCGATCTAATTTTTTCTGTAGTTCCAGCTTTTCCAGATCATATATGGGACCATAAACAAGACCTAAAATCAAATTTAGATATAAATAAAAATCGTTTACTTTTCATAGTCATTATTGGGCCATTCCATAATCTGTTTTTTTTATTTTCTCCAATGAATTCTGATCTATCTGTTATTAATCATCACCATAGACGCAACAGCCCTATTGTAGAGCCCTGGCCTCATCCCTTTTCTATTTTATCCGGTCTGCTGCTACGTTGCTCCAACTTCAGGTAAGTTTCAATCATGTAACATTCCTCTGTACACAGTCCGCCCACTTCAGCCGAGGTCTTCCTTTCCTCCGGTGACAGGAAGACTTGTTAACCATAAGCCTTTTCGGCGGCTGATTGTCCCGCATCCTTGACATGTGACAGACCCACCGGGGTCCGGTCACTCTGACTGGTATATACTTGTATAGTCGGTATAGCTCTTTGTTGCTTCAGATACGCCATTCACCGTCAGTGAATATGGCTCCAAATATCCTTCGCAGAATCTTCAGGTCTGATGAGTGTCATGTAGAGCTAGACTATAGTCCTCTTTAAGAGGAATCTCGACCGTAGATGCTGTTGAAGTCCAAAGTAGCACCGGTTTACCAGCATGGTTCTTCTTCGTACTTCCAAATCGGTTTCATTGTTTTTTGTAATAAGTGAGCCAATATATGTGAATTCCTGGACAGCCTCAAAGCTGTACTCTTCGGCTCTCAGTAAAATCGTGGAGAAAAATCGAAAAATTCTCATTTATTCCGTCCAAATGATTTTGAAGACTGCTGAATAGACGAAACTGTTTCAGTCTTTGTAACATCATTCTCGCCGTATCTGGCCGAGCATTATCCTGACAACTTTCGACATGAAACCATAGATATATGTTTTTCTTCTAATGCGGACTTAAGTCGATCAATCATTTGGTTTGGGTTTAAGTGGACAAAACCTTTCATATCCCAACAAACGGATAACAATGCCTTATTTAAATAAAGTTGAAGAACTTCTTTAGCATACGATACCGGTGTAATTTCTTGTCTTCGGCACTATTGGTCCATTCCTGAGACGTGAGAGCAAAGAAGAGCACACATTCATACTCCATTTTGTGGGATTTTGTTCCACCAGGGTTTGAAGAATGTCCTCGTCGAGTTCATAGACCTTCCAGGATGAGACTCGTCTACTAGGCTGTAGTTTTCGTTTCGAAATTTCTGTAACCACCGTTGACACTGGCCTACGCTTATTATCCAATCTCCATTAACTGCATTAATATTCCTCAAAATATGCCGAATATGCCCCTTCGTCACTTCCATTATGGCTTTGATATAATAGCTGTTAAAATGGAATTCCACCCCTGAAAACTTGCACTGGGAACGAGAACATTACTACCTAAAAACCCGATTATTTATGGGATGACCTATTAATTGATGTACCGCCTTAAGAAAAATGGGAGTCATGGAATCGTGATGTCCTCACCTTCAAGTTAATTTTTTACTCACGCTCTCATCTCGATTTATATTAACTCAAAAATAAAATGATCCATAATAAAAAAAAGTTAAAACCCTAGCCGTACGTACACTTGCAAGATTCTTTGATTGATTGAATGAGGGATCGATTGCGGTTCCCTTACGGATGGTAATGCAAGGTAACCCACTTTGGAATCGCTCAACGATGCTCCATCCGTCGACGGAGGATCCTCGTTGGAAGAGTGTGTTAGTTTCCGGAGCATAAGCCATAGTGACCAGCCTGGCATGTCGTTTCGCGGGTGCCTCCCGGAGCCAGTTTGCTCTTGGGTGGCCTCCGATGACTACTACCCTGTACTCGCATCCAACATAGATTGTAAATCATATATGTGAAAGATTGAAAAGGAGTCGTTTATTAGAGAAAGATCTTTGCAAACTGACGGAATATAAATTTCCGTGCACCAAGTGATAACGATCAGTATGATCCGAGTTTAAAAAAAAAAGGGGACGAAGTTCCCTCAAAAAGCGATGGATCGTTGTTCCGCTGTATGTTCATACGAGATATACCTTTGAAATCGGTGTTGGTTTCATCGGCTTGTCCCGTCGTCAACGTTGTTCCCGACGATGTGGTTATATCGCCCGGAGCCTGAGGACCTGGACTTCGAGCTCCCTGCAATCCCTTTTCTTCAATTTCGATATTCTCTTCCTAAAAAAATGCAATGGAACACGTGACAAAAATGCCTTATTATGATACGTCGGTTAAAAATAGAGTAGATTGACAGGAGTCCCCCGATAAACTGGATTGCAAAATAACATAACGCAAAAGGAAGCACCTCTCAACACACGGCTCAATTGGATAATTTGCCGAGTTGAATAATACAACAACATTTTAAAATAGCCTCTGTGGTTTACAAGCGTGCACGGCTTACGATTCATATTATTATTAAACTATTAATACGTATATAAATATATATATGCGGATGGATTAAACGCAGTCAAAAGAAGACGAAATAAAAATATTTAAAAAAAAACAATAATTACCGTGACAATCATCGTGTGAACGAATTTCACGAGAGTTTATTAAAGCCGCCATTAATACGGAAGATCAACGATAAACTATGCAGTGCAAATTTGATACATTCAATGATCCCATGTAATCTTGGAACTTTCTAAATGTGACTTTCTAGTGATAGGTTGTTCAAATCAATATTTGTTCAGAAAGCAATCATAATTTAATAACCAGTCGTAAATATTAATACATAAAAACTGCGTTTGAGAAGCACGTAACATGACATAGAGGGGATATTCTCACAATTTGCATAGATTGTTATCGGGTCTCAAATTAAAGTATGAACAATAGCGTACATCTTCGCATAATACATTAATTTTTGTTTTAAAATATTTTATAAGTAGGATTATTTCGTCACCCGAGTGCCAAAGTGAATGGTGTACGCCAAAGTGAAGTGTATATAAAACAATATTATGTTTTCCTATTGGGTAACAAACAAAAACAATATTTGATATTTGCAAATCTTTTATTTCGTCTCTCCTCATTAAACGAGCGAAACGGACGATCGTAAATATGCGAGAGGCAAAAAAAAATTATATATCTAAATAAATTGATTTCGTCATATAACATCGGTCGATAGATAACGTTGACGTATAAATTCGGCTGTCGGAAACGGATTAAATTGATATCGACGTAAATAACAAAATAAAATGCAACTTGCCAAGTCTTGTTCCGATATAAATGCATCGTCTTCGAGTCTCGCCACCAGCTTGTTGCCGCTGGCGTCGAGATCGGGCATGGGGGGAGGCGGAGGAGCCTGTCCGGAACCACGTCGCCTATAACCGCTAACACCTCCGGCCTAAAAAATAAATATGAACATATCAGGAATGGATCGTTATTTCGTAACATTCGACTTTATTTCAAATAAATAATATTTCAATGCCCTTTTTGTCAAAACTTCGTGGTTTTGCGTTAAAAGATTAGATGAGATGAGTTTCGGTATTTTTTTTACTCAGTGCTCCATATATAGAAAAAGATGATAGTCGAAGAGTGTGAAGTCTGGGCGAATATGGCCGGTGTAGCATAATTTCCCAGTTTAGCTCTTCGATTTTTTCGTTGAAGATCATTATCATCATTGTAGAGCTTTGATCTCATCCAACAACCTTCTCCATTTTATCCAGCCCGCCGCCACGTCACTCCATCTTCCCTTAAGTTTCAATGAAGCAGCATCCTGTTGTACGCAGTCTAATCAAATCCGGGGACAGGAAGGTTTTTTCGGTGGCTGACTGTCCCACATCCTTGGCACGTGACCGAAGTCCGGCCACTCTGACGACAGCTGAGATCTGTATATTCTTGTATAGTCGGTACAGCTCCTCGTTGCTTCGGACACACCATTCCTATGGAGTCCAAAGTAGCACCGGTTTGCCATCATGGTTCTTCGTACTTCCAAATTATTTATTTCGTAATTTTTTGTAATAAGTGAGCTGAGATGTGTGGATTCCTGAACGGCCTCGAAGCTGTACTCTTCGACTCTCCGGGGTTTCCATCTATCTAGTAATACTTTTCCGGTACCGTTCTGACCTCGACTACAGAATTAATATTTTTTCCGTCCAAATGCTTTTGATGATGCGGAATAAATGATCAATCAGATGAGGAAATGTCCGATTCAAAATGCTCCAGCCTTTGTAATATCATCCTCCTGATGGAAGAACACCTTTTGTCTTGAAACCAAAGCGTCAGAATGGATTAAACCTTTCTTATCCTTGCCAATCTATAACAACATTTTACGTGATTGGCGTGAGCCCAGGTTGGCAGTGTTTCTCCTCGTCTTCGGTGCTTGACATTTTTATTGAGATCATATCACCAGTCACACTATTCGGTCTAAAAATGGTTGGTTCCTGAGATGTAACAGCCAAAAAAAGTGAACTCACATTCACTCTCTGCTCGTGATTAGACTCTAGAAAATTTCCGATGATACTCAGATGTCTTATTAATGGTAGAATAGTCGAATATGAGCCCATCTACCGGTAAGTTTCAGTGATGCGGCGTCCCTCTATACACAGTTCAACCACCTCAGCCTCGGTCTTCCTTTCCTCCGGAGAAAGAAGGTTTACTTTCGTTCCCAGGATGAAGCTGTCAGATTGCTCCGACACAGTTCCACACCTTGCCATCCACCTTCACAGCATATACTAGCTTGGGGCAGGGTTAAATCAGTGCAAAAAAAGCAGTTTTATCTTAAAACTCGTGCTTTAAAAAGTTTAACTAAAATTGTTCAAGAAATGGGAGAAGGAAGAGGAAAAGTAGCTTTACACAACTGTTGATGCAAAGCAAGTAAACGCCCCGTAGCAAATTACATTGCTGACCAGGTCCACGTGTCCGATTGGACCCTCCACCAGGAGGAAAGCCGTGAGACATCCAGGTGAGGACAGGACAAGAACATGATTGTAGTCCTGACAGATTGTAGTACGAACAGTGTGACGATGCTACTAGGCCTAACTGTTTAAGATTAGCCTTGAAATTATCGTGGCCAGTCAAGAATTGACTGACCCAAAGAGATTTAGCTGGCTCTAATATCAGGAAAGAAGAGATAGGCAGTCCGGCCCTTTGGGGGAGGAATCCCACGTCTCCTGTCACTGATCAAGAGCCGATTTGCGGGTGCATGACTTTAGGTTTGCCAAAGATTCGCCCTCGAGTGGGCAAATTGTAGTGGCACCGACATGAAGGTCTGACCAATCT
>JAGXCT010036190.1:60379-71617 GCA_022495035.1 Philopotamus ludificatus
TCTCCAGGTTATCCAGTTGTGCTTTGTCAGAGTTCAACATTTAGAGCCGTATGTTAGGAGAACGGGCCTGATGAGGGTCATGAGGAGCTTGACTTTGGTCTTCCTTAACAGGAATCTCGACGGTAGATACTGTTGAAGTCTGAATAACTTATTTTGTGCATTTCTTGGAATATTATCATCATCATCAGGATCATTCTAGGCGCAACAGCCTTATTGTAGAGCCCTGGCCGCATCAACCTTCTTCATTTTATCCGGTCTGTCACCATGCCGCTTCATATTTCGGTACGCTTTAATGATGCAGTGTCCTCTGATGACAGTTGTGACCGGTATTTCCTTGTATAGTCAGTATAGCTCCTCGTTGCTTCAGATTGAGCCATTCACCGTCGTCGAATATGGCTCCAAATATCCGTCTCAGAATCCTTCTCATCAAGATTTTCAGTTGTTGCTTATCTTGTTTTGTATGTTAGGACGGACCTGATGAGGGACATGTAGTACTTGATTTTACTCTTCCTTGAAAGGAATCTCGACCATAGATGCTGTTGAAGTTCAAAGTAACACCGGTTTGCCAGCATGGTTCTTCTTCGTACTTCCAAATTGGTTTCATTATTTTTTGTGATAAGTGAGCCGAGATATATGAATTCTTGGACGGCCTCGATACTGCACTCTTAGATTCTTAGGGATCCAAGGATTTGTCTCCGGCCGCTGCCGCTCGAGATCTGGACACAATGTCTATGTCATCCGCATAGGCAAGAAGCTGCACATCGGAGTCTCTCTTACTACTCATTCGAGTGCCTGTCTCAAACTGAGGTGACCTCCGACATTGCAAGATTCTCAACAACATATTGAATTTTTTGTGGATCATTCTCGGAGTATTAGGGTTTGGGTTGTCTTGTTGCAGTGTTGCTCTACTTCGGTCGACTAAATTCGGCCATTTTTCTTTCAATTTCAGGTTGAGTCTCTTGACTTGAAGTGAAGCCCTCGAATATCATACGGTGGGATATACACAAAAGAACATTGTGTAACATTAATCCTGATTTCAGAGTCAGAATGTTTGTTTGATTTTTCATGATAATAAAGAGCTGCACGAGTTTAAATAAAACTACATTGTAGACCAAGAAGATCCGAGTTTCTGGCTTAATTCGTCGACGGTTTGAAGAGGATAGGAATCAACCTGAGATTTTAATTAGTCGTCATTGAAATCCGATCGTCATCCGCTTTTGCCAAAGGTCCTTTAACCCATCCGACGCAAGTGTTCATTTACACGAGCGGTTAAAAAAACATTTAAAATACATCCGTAGAACCTCGCAGAACTTACCACGCTCGTCGATAGAGAATTGAGAACGTCGTAATTATTTTGCTTTGTGCCTATGATCGAAATAGTGCTATAATGATCTTGCAGTTTATACGAAGGCCCTTGTGCGTTGCTGATGGACTTTTTTCCGGCGAGTACGTGCGGAATTTGAGTAATTACGACCGAATCCTGAGCCGGTACAATCACCTGAAAACGAATCGTTACGTTTGAATAAAACAATAATTCACAAATGACCAAACAAAGCGTAAATAAATACTTTAAACGTTTTTTCTTTGCCGTGAACAGTTTTTTCTTTAGTCGTGGTCGTGCTGGTATGATGATGCTCCATAATATGATGATTGTGTACGACATGATGATTGACGGGGGATAACTGAACAAAGAAAACGACGATAAATATACGATCGTATAAATTTCAACGATATTTTATAATATTTATATTAATTTCACCTGATGGGCAAATCTAGCGGTGGGTATCGCTATATTCCTCGGTTTGCTAAACTCGATCCTCTTATTCAGCCCGTACTTGGATGGCATCAATAATTTTTTAGGCCTGTCGATTCTGTCCATCGCCGGAAACGTGGCTTGCTCGTCTTCGTTGACATCCTGGAGCCGTCGAGAAGCGCTGCCGATTTTCGGCGCTTCCTTTTTAACGCTCGGCCGCAACGATTTCTCGGGGCTCTTATCTTGTTTGCGCGTGATGAGGTTGTCTTTTCGAGTTTTGGTATTTCTATAGGATACATTGGATGGGATATTTTCCATTTTGACGAGAAAATGTAAAACAGTCGGAAGAAGAGGAAATATTAAAATTAAGACTTTATAATAAAGTTAATAATGCTTTGTTTTTTTTTTCTTTCTAATATAATTCCTTGAAAACGCAAACAAACGGAAGATGATCTTTTCGTAAAGAACTTACGTATATATTATTTTTTATCGCCTCCATTTGCTTCCGAAGAAATAAAAATATTAATATTTCCATTAATAAAAAAAATATATAATAAAATATCAATATGGCAAATCAATAATTAATTTAAGATTAAATGGCCAAACATATTAAAAATAAAAAATAAATATATTATTCAGTGTAAAAATATTATTATTACAATCTAACAATATAACTGTTATATTTTGCCAAAGAAAACATATATATTACATATATATATATATCGTAAAAGCAAAATAAAGAAAATGTGAATTAATCAGTCTTTCAAATAATTATATAAATTTGGTATTTAAGGCGAACATATGAGCAAAAATAAAAATATTTGGAAAAATATGATCGGTTAAAATTGCATATATTTCTAGACGCTAATCCGTATTTATTATAAAAAAATATATAATCAATTATCGTATAATAATAACCGCCTGCACGATATGTTAAAGTATAAAATAATATGAGGTTTTATAAATAATGGAAAAGAAAGGATTTCCTCGAAAGAGATTATTTCCTCCAAGTCAATATTTAAAAAAAAATATGACGTAGTTGATGATCTGAAACAAAATACAAATCAATTAAATAATATTATAATAAAAATTAAGCTAACATATGGTGATTTTTTATTTATATATATCCGATTTATTTTGAAGAGAATTACATGATGATGTTGTCGCCGCCGCTTATTAAAACAGCTGTTTTTATGACAAGATAAGATATACAAAAAACAAGATATTTTTTTTGTATTTTGATAGACACTAGAAGGATTATTATTGGAATAACTGTGTGTCGTATTGTGGAGAGGTAGAGGATTGTGCAATTATTTTTTTTTGCATATGGTGATTTAAATATATAGCACAGTGGCGATGTGTATATTCGCGGCGTATTCTAGAAGCGATGGATCCACGAGTGGGTCGACACGTATCAGATTATGCGAAGTGTCAGTTGCACAGTTGTGATCGATTTTTCAGAGCAGTGTCAAAACGTCGGGGGGAGGGGATTGTTTTGGGTTATATAAAACAAATAGATGGCAGGGGGGCGCGGTGATTGCGCGGAGCGGTCGGGGGGCGCGCGGGGCGGGGCGGGCGGCGGCACCTGTGGGGGCGGCCCGGGCGAGGCGGCTGCAAGCCTCACATGCGCACGAGCTGACGTTTTACGCCCAAACCGCTCGGCTGCCGGCCAGCACCTGCGACAGGCCTGCCAACCTCGCATCACGCCCATAAAAAATCAAAATGTTAGAAATGGGAAAGATATTAGTTTCGTTTAAATAAATCGATAATAGTATTTATATATAAAGCGAGTTTGTTTATATGTCATATATCATTTTCGGAGCACACCAAGAACAGCATTAGTTGGCTACGTTGATCCACTAGCTTTACGGAGGGGCGAGCCCCTTTTTGGATCGGCAGACCAACGTCGCACGCCTTAGCGATAATCTAAAACAGCCACCGGGTGTGTCCTGGGACTACGACGGGATGAGTTTATAGGGAGTATTAAAGTACTGGAAACCGGCTCAAGGTATTATTCAGGCATTTTCCTTTGGATTTATAGAGGTTAATCCAACGGATAAATTAATCAGACTTCTTAATTGACTTTTATTGACAGAAAATATGCTTGTAAATATAGTCGTGATCGCGTCCAGTTCTTTACGGTGACGTGTTAGTGGTGATCCAGACGTGGCTATTCACAAGGATAATCAATGTCCGGGACTTAGTGGGAGCCGAAGTTCAGCAGAGAATTAATTTCAATGATTATTTATATTATTTATTCTTTAGACTTTTATAGACAAATAAAAAAAGTTTGTGACGTTTAGGGTTTATATTAAAAGAGTCTTTCGAGAAAAAATCAAAAACTTGGTGTTCCAAATATACCCCATCGGCACGACTAGGTTAAATAATGAGGTGAATTTAAAAGTATAAAATCTAAAAAAGTAAAAAAGGCGATGTATTAACATATTCGAACGTTATGTTTTTCTGCAAATAAATAAATGCTGAGATTTAGTGTTACGTCATCGGTCATGGAATTTTTATTATTATTTGGGAGGCAGTCGTCCTAATGGTTTTCAAATTTTACATCATTTTTTATGGATTCGTTTGGGACTTTTTAAATTATAATTAATTAAACGGTAATTGTTTAAATCTGGCCTTATCTGGTCGCGGCTATTGTGGACAGGGTGCCGCAGGGCGAGGAAGGGTGGACGATATAATATCTTATAAGGGTTTTGATGAAGTAAAAATTATCTTCGGCAGATAAAAGGATATAATTAAAATTAGTTCGATTAAAAATATTTTCATATTCAATCATTTAATATAAACGCAAAAACTAAAACATTTTTTTTTACATATGTCAAAAAACTAATTTTCGTGTAATAAAAAATACATTTTGTTGAGTAAAGATTTTAAATAATTATTGCGCGCCTGATGCGGCCGCCTCTTGGCATCATAGCAACGCAAGGCCCTGGGTTAGTAGTCTGAAAATAACGAGATGAAAAATAGCTACGTCAGGATGAGCGAGTGTACGGAGAGTATGGTCGGTAGATGCCGTGTTGAGGCATCGCTCAGTTGACAGCTGACGGCGGCATGGCGGCAGCGGCGAGTTCGAGCGGCGCGGAAGGCAACGGCAACTGGAGCCTGATCGAGAGCGATCCGGCCGTTTTTTCGGAGCTGATCCGCGAGTTCGGCGTGCGAGGCGTGGAGGTGGAAGAGTTGTGGTCCCTGGGAGCCGACGCTTTCGAAAGTTTGCAGCCGATTCACGGTCTCATCTTCTTGTTCCGCTGGGGCGCCGAAGCTGCGGGCCAAGTCGGCTCGCTGGTGCAAGACTCGAGGCTAGAGTCGATATTCTTCGCGCGTCAGGTGACGGAGAACGCCTGCGCCACGCAGGCCGTGGTGAACTTGCTGCTGAACGTGAAGCATGCGGATTTGCAGCTGGGCGATGCTCTGGCCGAGTTGCGCGACTTTTGCTCGTCGTTCGATCCTCACATGAAAGGGCTGACGCTCACCAACTCGCCTCTGATCCGAGCGGCGCATAATTCGTTCGCTCGTCAGACGTTATTCGAATGCGACTCGAAGCCGGCGACTAAAGAAGACGAAGCGTTCCATTTCGTCAGCTACGTCCCGATCGACGGGCGGCTTTACGAGCTCGACGGCCTCAAAGCGGCTCCTATAGACCTCGGCGCCGTCCCCGCCGACGGCAATTGGGTCGACGTCTTCAGAGAAGTCATCAAAAACAGAATAGACAGATATAGCGAAGGCGAAATCCATTTCAATCTCATGGCGTTGGTGTCGGACCGAAAGATGATATACGAGCGTCAAATGGCGGACGTAGCTAAACAAATCGAAGAGGGCGGAATGGAAACGGACGAACACAAAGACGAAATAGCCCGACTCCAAATACTGATAGAGACGGAGGTGGCCAAACACAAACGGAATCGTGCGGAAAACGCCCGAAGAAAACACAATTATTTAGCGTTCATCGTTGAACTATTAAAGATATTAGCGAAGGAGGGCAAGCTGATGCCGCTGTACGAAAAGGCCAAAGAGAAGGCGCTGCAAAAAGTTGTACGGAAGCTAGACGTTTAGCGTAGTTTGTTTGAGCCCGGTTTCGCCTATGCAATCCTCTCGTTTCTGCGATACATTGTATATAACGATTATGGGATAAAATTTATAAATACTTTTCGCAATGAATTGATATATTCTAAAATTTCTCATTATTAAAACGTTTTAAAATATAAAATCTCATTTGTGATGATTTGTGAAAACTATTTCATTGAATGTACGCGATAATCATTTCTCAAAAATTTAAACTAGGAATATTCATCGTTTACTTATTATTAAATATGTTTTTTTTTTCTCGGAATACCATTGCATTTATGTTTATTGTTTTATGATGATCTTTTAAATGGCAAAACGACGGGCCGATTGTTTTGTATGAATCTTAAAACGCCCGTCATTCTAATGTCGACGTCTAAGATGTTATAATCTAATAAAGACTGTAATTATTTATATAAATATATATATACCGCAATAAGCTTAGGCATTTTACATCTATTTTATACTGAATTTATTTAAATTTGCATATGAATTAACGAGATGTTTATTAAAATTTTCATAAAAAATGATTGTTTAATTAGTTAATCCCAATTTCCATTTACGCGACGATGCAAACATCACCGTGCAAACATATTTATCGCAAGCTGATTGTATTGTCGCTCGGTTTTATTTGTTTGCAGGCATTAATATTACGACATATTCAATTATGCTTACTCATTTTAGAAAACATCAATGTGAAAGCTTGGATTTATGAAATATAGAAATTTAAGGATTTATTCAGTGCACTGACATGTGACAGAGGAGTCACATGATATTTAATTTTGTTCGATATTCATTTGTTTGATCGAATAGAGAATTATGATTGGTTGGTTCAAATCATATATTTCATTCGTAAAATAAAAAAAATATACAAGAGGAAAGTGTCGGGTTCAGACGAAAACGCAATTAAGCCATAAAATTTCTTCCTCACGCAGGTATATATACAGTTTAATTATTTTCTATGGAAAACCGCTGATGTCATCCTCATCCCGAACCAGGAAAACCCTCAGCAGATTAACGGCAACATTAACATCAGCAGATTAACGAACGGCACGGCTTTCGATCAGGTCAATTATCGGAAACTAATTTCTGAATGTATTTTTAGGCATCACTCGTGCCTTTGACAAGGTATGGCATTTAAACTCAACTCGGCTAGTTTAAAAAATCGATCCTTCATAGTAAAATTAGAGCCTAGCTTCTTCCCTATCCGTCCGATTACGGCTGGAGTCCCTCGAGGATCGAATCTCTCCCCGCTTTTGTTCTTTATCTTCTTCTTCTTTGGTCGGCACCCTCATGTCTGAGGATCGTGATCATTCTCGTTCCGAAAGTTTTTGATTTTGTCTCTCCAGGATTCTCTGCATTCTGCATCCCTCATACTTGGCTATTCACGGTGGAGGGCCTGTGGCGGTCTTCACTTAGTCACTCCAGCGGGTGGGCACCTACCCGTCCCTCGTCATATGCGTTTCAAGCCTGACGAGCTTCTCCCAGGCTATCGTTCTTCTGGCGAGATGCCCAAAGTATCGAAGAATCCTTTTTTGAGACATATATGTTCAAAGTAGTCTTGCTTTACTTGAACACCCATTTCTTTTACAAAACGGACCGTTTGTGTTTAGTTGTCCATGGTATTCTTAGCAGGCGTCGCCAACACCACATTTCAGAAGCGTTCATTTTTTCATATTTCCTTTTGTGATCCAAGTGTTAACGCCGTATGTAAAAATGGAGAATACCAAACTCTTGATTAAACGTTTTTTGTCTTTTTGGATATCCCCCTGTTTTTCCAAATCGTTGATAGCTTTGACATCGCATTTTAGCCATCCCTATTCGCCTTCTTATTTCCGGCTCACAATTTCCGTTACTCGTAAGTAGTGATCGAGATAAAGAAACTCTTCAACCCTCTCAGATCTGGAAGATTAGCAGATCTGGATAGCTGATTATTCCTGTCGATGATCATCAGCTTGGTTTTGGTAACGTTGATCTCGAGTCCTAGTTTCTTACTTTCATAGATAACTTTCTTTATCTACACGAGCGATAATCCAGTTGTGAAAAGTGGTTAATTCAAACCAACCCTTCAAAGACACTGGGGGGCTCCTAGTGAATGGATTAAGTTTCACTTTTATGCTAGTCTTACAGTGGGTTTGCTCACTCTTGAGTTGAAGCAACATCCACCTGAGGCACTCCCACAATATATATCCCGATGTTTGTCCCGGCACTTCACAGAAGTTGCAACTGGTGTCTTCGTGTACGTCAAGTTAGTCCAGTTTGGTATTGAGGCACCGCTGCCATGCCTCAAGGGCTGCAACCATGTCGCGTTTCTGTAAGAGAAATTACTCGAGTCTTCATCTCATGTGGGAGCTAGGAGAACTAACGAGCCCACCAAGGCAGCTTTGCCTCGAGAGTCTAGCTAGATGGCTGCTCTCACCTGTGTCTCCAGATCTAGCGGAAGTTTGTATGCTAGGACTGGAAGGACCGCCGTGGATGTCGTGCGATATGCTCGCATAAGTGGGAGAAGGGCAAATCTTCTGACTATTCTGATGAAACCCTTCATTTTATCTATTAACATTAACATTAAAAATACCCTTATTCCGTGGAATTATAAAGCGAAGTATCTCGGGGTCACTTTTGATAAAAAGCTATCATGGAGACCCCATGTAGAATCCGTAGTTAAGAATAGTAATCCGTAGCAAACGGTAAAAAAATCATCAATTTCTTAGCAGCTTTTAGCTTGCTTCTCCTCTTTTCTTCTCCGTTTATTAAATATAAAAGTTACTAACGACTTCTTTGTTTCTTCTTCACTATTTGCTTTTCTTCTATTATTATGCTTTTTCATATATTCAGAAAAAAATAGCATGTGACTTAAAAACGGCTATACAAAAATGTATGTACATACACAGTGGCGGATTTATCCTTAAGCCAGTGGCGGATGGTGATTATTTGGGGCTTCATGATACAAATATCAAAATTCTGCAAGCCAGATATATTATGGTTTTTTAAAACAGTATACAAATTTTGGAAAAATCCAACAATATATTTGGATTATAACAGACAAAATTTATCTTGTCTTATAAAAAAGAAAAGGAAACTAAAGTCTATAATATATTGAGTTGGGTCTTGGGGGCCCCAATGATCGGGGGCCTGATGCTCAAGCATCATCCATATAAATCTGTCACTGCCTTAAGGGCATAAGGCGCGCGCCTTGGACCTCAAAAATTCAGGGGGCCTCAAGTCCAGCTCTCAAAATGAAAAAGAATATATATAAATATTTTGTTAAATTTAAAGCAAATTTTGGGAGCTATTGCATCATGTTCGTAGCTACCTAGAGAAAATGATTGCCCTCGGCATTTGGGGGCCCCCCATTTATGGACAAAGGCCCCCTAAATTATGAAGGGGCCTGAATTTTCTAAAAAATGATATCGTCCGAATAAGCTAATAAAAAAAGAAAGAGAAGGAGCAATACAAAATAAACAGTTGAATGCTCGTTATAGGGTATAGTTATAGTTAAAATGTTTATAGGGGGGGGCCTCAAAATTGAATTGCGCCTGGGGCCTCATAAGTGCTAAAACTGTTTGAACTGTTTACGATTTCCTATTTTTATTAATATTTTGTCTTAGTACTATTGTTTTATATATTTTTCTCTGTTAACCACTTGAGCACCGGCAACTCACTAGTGAGCTACAATGCGACTTAGCATTATGCCGGCATTATGACCGTACCGAGATTGTGACGGCAAAAATTACAATTTAATTAAATAAGAACAATTTATCAAGTTATGGGAAGAGTAAAATAGGCAGAGCCACTCGCACATTTTTGGCCATGATAAAAAAAATTATGACATATATAAATCTTGGATTTCATAATATTGAATCACTTGTATATACCCATGGTACGTTTCATTCATCAGTCTTTATCTACGTCTCGATAGACCGAGTGTTTACTATGAATTATCAATACGATTGCCAAATTATTGATGGCAACAACTGATAGCGCGTTTCTTAATTTTAGTTTCGTACGTTTACATCTAAACGTGAGCATGTTTTGTGTAAAATCTATTTTTTTTAGTACCGACTGATAAAATAACGGGCGACCCTTGACATCAGAGATCGAAAATAAATGAAAAAAATAAATAATAATCGCATCGATAGGCAGTGCGATCGAAAAAACTCGGTATCAATTAAATTTAATCAAGTTTTTTACTCGATCAATTCTGATCTAGATTGATTTGTCGTATTAATAATTGTTCAATTGATCGATATAATTTTTATGATTGTGTTTACAACCCCTGACTAGTCAGATAATATTGAGATGTTTTGGTTCTCGCAATCACTTGTAGAACGCATTAATAAATCGTTTCGTTAGTATTAATCGGGCGGCTAACGAGAGGAACGACTCACATCACCCCCTCTGCAATAACAATTGACGTACGTAATTAAACCTTAATGAATAGTTAAGATTCGTCTTCTCGATATTGCAGTTTGTAACGTTTATCACTCTTATCGTTGTTAAAATTTTCTATAAAAATATAAATGATTTATTACGAATAATAAAGATACGTGTTCCGTATAAGGTCAATTTATTACATCACAGATTGTTTGTACGTAGCGTGATATTATTTTTAATGTGTTCGACGATATTTAAGCTGGAGAATGTTGAAAATCGGATTCCTCGGCGGAGGCTGCATGGCGAACGCTCTCGCCAGAGGGTTCATGGCTGCCGGTGAGTACTCATCTCGTTTATTTATCGATTATTATAGAGAATTATATATAATATATACATATTATTATTGCAGGATTGGTCAAAGCTGAGAATATGATCGCTAGTGTTCATCCGAGTGATCCAAAGAGTGCAACCGATTTTAAGGTATTATATATATTACGTACGATCTTCTCCGGGTAGCTTATCAATTGTTTTAGCATAAAATTTAGTGGGTTTAGACTAGAACCAATTTTAAATAGACTTGCCCGTCAAAAATGAAGGTTTTTCTATTAAATAGGAACGATAGAGGTGGTAGTTTCTCGGGATGAGATCCGGGGAATGAGGTGGATATGATAGACCAAGGTCAAGAATATTTTTTATACAATGAAATAAGCATCCGATATGGCGGCTACAAATGTCAACACCAAAAATTCAGATTTTTTTAGTATTAAAATCGATTTAATGTCTCTTACGATGTTTCAGGCTTTAGGCGCTCAGGCCATATTTGAAAATGTGCCAGTAGTCGAACAATCAAACATCGTCCTCATCTCGGTGAAGCCCACCATAGTGCCGTTGGTGCTCAACGAAGTGAAGAATGTCAAAAACATATCCGACAAATTGTTCATTTCGATTGCTATGGGCGTCACTATACAAGACATAGAGGCCGTAAGTAATTAATATATATTTAAGGTATTAAATAGGAGGAATTATAGTCCTCT
>JAGXCT010036191.1:0-64418 GCA_022495035.1 Philopotamus ludificatus
GCACTTCTGTGTTGTAAATTACATCACCATATTCACTTCTCAAATCATTTAAAAATTCTTTGAAATGGCGGTGATTTAACGCTCGAGATTTGAGAAAACCAATAAGTTTTATTACAGGTGTGGTGACATTGGCCATATTTAAATTTTTTCCGCAAAGATTCTGTTGGTGAATTATGCAATGGTTAATAAATATTTCTCTCCCGGTTAAGTTTTTAATAACAATTAACATTTTTAAAAGTCAAAGTGTAAAATCATTGGAGGCCCGCACAAGAAAGCGTGGCGGGCCGCGGGTTGCAAGGTTCTTAAAATTACTACGATTAAAACTTAACTGACCTCATTAAGCTTACACAATTTAAAATATAAATTTAAGGTTTGGGATTACAAACAGGTTTGGAAAAATACAAAGTTCATTTTCGTTTATGGTTTATTAAGAAATTTGTGTATTGCACGAATAACATTTAAAACAAACACACTTGTGCATTACCGTCGGACCATAAAAATTTGGTATCTTTTCTATAATATGTCATGAATTAAACAAACGATCCCAAAATGATTTCAATAGAGTGATACTGCATGTCCCATTATACAAATATAGTTTTGCAAAACATATTTTAAACACACTACAGAAATTGAGATCACCAATGATATGTAAATTTGGGATTGGTCGCGGTATAGCAACTAGCCAAACCAATATTTAATTTACAGACAATTTCTTCCCTGACAATATTTTATTTTTATTTTGTAACAAAGAACAGTGCCGACTTTTGATACATAAATATTTGTATCCATTTATCACTTCAAAACACATCGTAGGACATTTTACACTTTGATATTCAGCACAATAGTGCAACAAGTTAACAAACATTACAAAACCACTAAAACCAACATCTCCGGAGATACATTTTTAAACAATTACAGCTTCAGTACAATAAATAATCTCATTATTAGAGCACAACATAAAATTGTAGTGCCGAAATACATCTACAGATTTGAAACATGCCGTATCATGTCCTGAACATCAAAGAATAAATGCGAGTGAGATTCATTAATAGTTAAAATCGGAGCTGAATATTCTATCGAATAAAGCGGAAAAATATTTTGTTTTACAAATTGCCAAACTTCAGATCAATCTCAATTTAGAGTGGTTGCGTGTAGTATTTTATCATTTGGAATAGAGTACTGTTCCCCTCAACGGAGCAAGGGTGACGATAGATCCGGCCGGTGGTTGGATGCAGAGGGATCGAGTTTCAGGACACCCGAGTCGATATTCTATCAGCATTAATGATAAATGTTGCTTATATCAAGTTATCGTTCTTGTATATTCGTAATGACAGAAATTGAATAAACCGATGTGATTCTTCGAGCTCCAATTATATAAAAAAAAAATGATGTGTTCTCAAGAATAAATAAATACATCTCTCATCATTATTAATATAAATAAACTCTGGCTTAGAAAAATTTATAACAATTACTTATATTACATAACTTCACATTTCGAAAAATTAAAAAAGAAAATAATTTTTAATTTTTGAAAATAAAATCACTAGTACAATTTTTTATCACAGAATCGAAAAGAAAGATCATTGTAGCAAAATTTAAAAATATGAAATATGGCAAATATCTATGGCCGTTAGCGCAATGAAAATTCAGCGTTCAATATGAACACACGGTATCAAAGTTTATGTTAAGTTCTATTGAATGACAAATATAATCATCGCACGTGTCTCGGATGATCTCTCTCAGCAATTTTGTGATTTTAAAAATATATAACACAGAGTAGAACCTTCATTGCACGTTAACCACCACCCGGAAGATATTTTTTGCTTTTTATCGCATTAAAATTTAAAATAGCCGCAATCCTAATATTTTTTACTGAATTAAAATGTCGTCTACTTCACAATTAATATAACTGAAATATTGTATTATTTCTAATGCCCAAAGTATATCCAGAGTGCAATATCAATGTCGTTTCATAAAAAAATTACAAATCTATATTCTTTATTTTATAATAAAATCTATATAGCTTACGAGTTATATGTTCAGTGTGATACTCGAAAAGATAAAACAATGAATTCTTATAAATAAAATATTCACCTATAAAACCGAGTTCATGTTTTTGTTATACATATATAAAAAACATGCCATTTGAACAATGTCCATTGAATGAAAATAACAAAATTTGTTAAATATAAAAATTAAATTTGGCAATCACATTTTTAAAAATAAATATATTATTTACAATAAATTTGTCTTTTCACTGTCACATTATACACATTATTTTTAACACATCATTTTATGGATTTTGAGTATCTTTCCGAGTCTTTGTTTTGCAGTTTTCATGCCTTTTTTGAATTTCGTGTCTGAAAATAGGTTTAAAACAAATTTATAAAATTACAGACTAAGCGTACAACGATGATAGAAAAATAGGTACCCTTATTATTTGATGCAGACGATGGAAGAAGATGTTGCACGGGCATGGGACGAGGCGGTCTTATCAAATGCCTCTTTTTCCTATGCGGTTTTTTTAAATTAGCCAGACTCTATAAATAAATAATATTTAGTCGCATCGAACGCTAATTTCTATAATAGACTATTAAAAAAATGAAATACCATAGGTTCCCTTATAGGCAATGAAGGTATTACTACCGGTGGCCGATGAACTGGCTCTATGGGCGGTCTAGGATTAACGGGTGAACTATGATGATTGGGCAACGATTGTTGTACTGCAGGCTCAGGTTGAGGGAGCGGTTGTTCAGAAACTCCACGTAAACGAGCAGCTCTCAGAGCGGCTTGGACTGCTTCGCGTCTGGAGCCTCGTCTAGTAGGCCTATTAACGCGTGGCACTAAACGACCTAGACGTCCGCTCGGACACCACGATTCATCTTCTCCGTCGCTCCTATCCTCGGGTGGCGACGAGAAAGGGTGTCTCTTTCGTTTTGAGCGTGACGTCGATAGTCTAGGAGGCGATAGATCGTCGTCGTCGTCGGAAGACACGTCCAAGGAGGGATATACTAAAAATAAATTTTGATATTAAAAAAAAGCCATTAATTTTCCAGTTCATTCAATATATGAATTTACCAAATTCATCATCTCTGTGTACGGCTCTAATGGTCGGGGTATCAGATTGCAGTAGTCGACTGGACGAACCCCTCGCCAAACCGTAGCTTTGGCCGATTGAGAGCATTCCGGCGACGGCATCACGTTCCCTATAAAATAACAACACCACGTTTTACATTGTATAAAAATGAGAGTTCAACTTGAATTTCTAACGTGTCTTACTGGTTATCGGCGCCCGGTGGACCAGTATATTCTGAGGCCTGCAGCAAAGATTCTATGCCATTTTTGGGAGCGGCAAACGCTTCTGGAACTCTAGAATCGTTCTCTTGAACTCCGTCATGACCGTACGTGAGAACTATAACAATATATGAGAACTGTGGGTACAATATAAAAATACATTACAATGTTAGTCTACAATTTAATTACCGGCTGCAGGAATTTTATCTTTACTAGGCGGAGGTTTACGTTTCCGTTTAGGATTAGCAGGTTTGGGTGCTTCGTCTATGTACAAATCGCCTTCATCAATTTCGTCCTGATCTTCGTAGTCATATATGGAAGAGCGGGGATCTATTCGGCGCCGAGCGGGGCGATCAGTTCTACGAGGAGCCACGGCGCTCTCCTACATCGTTTAACAAATAAATATATGATTCGTATCTATCGTATGCTTATTAATTTTATCTCCTCGTTAACTTACATACGAGGGAGGCGGAATCTGATTGATATTTTCCATTATGTTATTTGAATTCACGTTTCCGCTATAAATTAAAATATTATCATTGGTTGAGATTACATGTCCTCTGTGCATTCCGGTAGCATAAGCTTGTTTGTTGAAATTTTTTCCACGTTTTATCACTGCACCAGTTTCTTCGTCGATAAGTACGTATTCCTGCTGTCTTCTACCGTCGATATCTATGTATTCATAATCCGATTGAATGTTTTGCAACATTCCCATATTTTTTTCATCCTCCTGAACCAACCGATAACCTTCATTAGTTAAGACTGAAGAATCATCGCTAAATGGAGAAATACCGTCTTGACTTCTAATAGTCTGCGAATAAGGATCAGAGTTATTAGCAAAATTTCCTGGTTGCACATTTTTAGATGTTTCAATAAACGGCTGTTTCGTGTTGCCCAAATATTCGGTGATCGATTTCGTAGGGGAGTAGTCGGGTAGACCCATCCCGGCGCTTTTTCTATCGATTATGAAATCGGGATTGTAGTTTTCGGTTTGTACGGTTGGAATGGGGGGATTATTATCGCCAGTATACATCCCCGGGCCGTATAACATACCGCTACTATCAAATTGCATATTTGCATTAATATACGCCGACATGTTGGAATGTGAAGTACCTGGCATACTCAAATTTTCGTTAGTAAATAATATCTGCTCATCGGTAGAGTCCGTAGTATTGTTTTTAACCTGACTTTTTGATATAGTCCAATGGTTTGAAGGTTTTTGATGGCGGACATTGCTAACATTATTTATTAAATGAGTCTTCAGGATGGAATGTTCAGTAGTTGAGTAATCTGGAGGTGGACCATGGTTTTTGAGCGAACCATCCATGGAAACCGGCGGACTTGACCTATTAAAAAAAATATTGTATTGTGATATTATTTTTATTTTCACATGCAATCACAATATAGTGAAACCCCGATCTATCGTACTCGCGTCAGCGTTATTTTTTTATAGTCGCATTAATGATAAATAACCACGCATATATCTTATTTTTGGGGGTCCCTGTAATAAGGATAAATCGAAGTTACACTACATTTATTTTACAAATTCTAGTCAGATAATACATCACAATTTAAAATTATTCTTGTTCCAAAAGTGTTTTTCAACATATTATATTTTACATCACACCTGGCTAAACTTTCACACAAGGTTTGATCCAAAAATATGCAGAATCATAATTTTTCTCAAAAAATCTTTATTAATTCATCAATATTAATTTAATTCCCATTACGGTAGTTATCATTAGATACATTATATATTTGTGCCAGAGCTATGAGTATTATGATTTGGACATCTTTAGAGATAATTTAATTAACCCTTTGGCTGTCGACATAATAATTAAAGAGCACGATGTGTGAACTATTAGAATTAATCGCTATTTAGATTCTATCACCAAAGCGAGAACCAAATGGTTCGATACCGAGGATAAAATTAAAAAAGAATAAAAATTTCAGCAGCACACCAGTTAAAATTCACTGCTCTGGGGTGATAAATTAAAATTTAAATAAAGTTATTCATCGATGATTTTAGTTATAATAAATTTGTCGAAAAGAGACAATGAATGAGGTTTTGCAGATTTAGAAGAAAGAATTATAGCAACGGTAACGTACAAGATGGTAAAGATAAAAAAACTATTGATCTATTTCGTGAATAATGAACAATAGCCAATACTTAACGTTTACTATTTTTGTTAAATTTGGTAACCCATATTAAATAGGTAGTAATACAGAATAATAATAGTGGATTATACACAAACAACATAGTGTGCAACAAATAATGATTAAGATGGGAAGAGTGCACCGTTAATTCAAGCCAGATTTAATAAGATCAGAAATTGTCAAAAAGATAACTAAAGTTAAAAAAATATAGATGGATGAAATGTCAAAAATCAGGGCTACCGGAATATGTACCGCCAAATTAAAAAAAAACTAATTCTACAATAAAAAATATTTTACCCTAACTTAATTTTGATAACAGCACCGCCCCGATCATTACTCGTCACTTCACTGTATTGGTTACTTTTTTTAGGTTTTCTTTCGTAATCCCCGTTCTCTCCTGGAATCCGATAATCGTTTTCGCCACCGAAAGAATCTTGAGAATCATAATTTTGACTATACGACGCAATGCCACTCCTGGATGCGATCGTTGCCATATTGCTCAACTCGGCATCTTCGGAATCCTGACTCGAATTGGAAAACATATGGGGGGAATCGGGTACGTGCATTATTGGTTTGGGTAAAGTTAGTTTTAAAGATTTTTTCGATTGATTAGAATGAGTGTTATATAATAATCTAGCATTAGATGAATCATACATTGCAGGTAAGTTCAAATTATTTATAACTCCTTGATCCTTGGATACGCTTGAAAAATGGCGATTATTTGTATTATTCACCGGTGGCCGTAACTTGACATCCTACAAAAAATAATCATTTTTTATAAAAAACTAACAAAATGAATATTAAAAAAATGAATACTTCTATAATCATCTGGGGGCGCAGTCTCTTTTTTTTTTTATTGAATGGGTTTTGACTCGGATATGATGGGACTAATAACTTTTCCAGCCTTCGCAATTCTCTAGACAAGTCCCTAACGAGCTGTCCACTGTTAATGGATTCGGGGATATTCTGTTTTTTTAAAGGATCAAACTGAAATTATGAAAAGATAATAACTTTTAAAATATATTGATGGTCATTAAACTATATATGTAACGTACAGATTTGCAAGAATTCCATTCCTTCAGGGTCGCAGTGAGGAACCGAATACCACTTATTAAATGTGGAGGCAAGTCTAAAAGTATTTTAGAATTTCTATCTGGCATATCAAATTTATTTTCTTCGAGCGTAAAATCTTCATCCTAAAAAGTTAATAAAATGAATATTATAATTATGCTTAATTGATATGTTTTAACGATCAAATACCTGTTGTTCCTCGTTAATCCTTCGAATTTGTGAAAGAAGATAAGCACCCGCATACCAATGTATTGTTTCAAACAATGGAAAACGAAACATAGAAGGAGTTTCTACCTGTTTTTCTATTTCATTTATTCTGAAAAAATATCAGTGTAACAATAATAAAATTACAGCTGTAAATATATATCGAAGCACTCACTGAAGTTGAAGCTCAATGTTATAACTGTGCAAGAAATTTCCTCCAAAAACTAGCGAATCCTCGGGAGTTAATACGGCATGAATCCAGCCAGTCGGAATAAATAGAGTTTGACCACGTTTTAAAATGCACGTAGAACACGAATCTACCTAAATGTAAAGGTAAAATTTAGTAATTAAATAGTATTAACATATAGAAATATTTATAGTTCTACATACGAGATCACCAAAAAATACTTCATTTTGTTTAACGGACGTCGACCATTGCTGATATAGAGTCAAGTTGGCCTGAGTTGGCGGAATCATAAAAAAAATCTACATCAAAATAAAAAAAAATGTCTGCAATGTAATCTAAATAAAATTACAGTAGGTAAATAGAGAAAAATTATTTTAAAAAAATACTTTTTTTCCATGCATAACGTGATACCAAACAGTAGTACCACCAAAATCTATGTGAAAATCTGTATATGAAGCGGCGGCAGACATGATGCAATATTTTTGAACTAGAGGAGTGAACGGAGCACCGTTAATTGGCCACACAACTCTCACCCAATCCAGGTGTCGGGCCATCGAAGGAGGTTGTACTAATTCTGCCATTCTATTTTTATAAAAAAAATACATCAATAATATATATATATTTACACATATTTACAGTGCCGGCTGGTGGGTACAATATTTGGGGGTGCTGCAGCTGATTAAAAATTTAACAAAAGGATATTTCACTCATTTCCCAATTTTATTAAAAATATAAAATAGCTGAGGTAAAAATACTAAATAATATTAATTTACAAAAAAAAATATTTATTCTCTATTTTCTGGGGGGTGCTGCAGCTCCGTAGTGTATATGGACGAGCCGCCACTGTATGTATGTATATATATATATATATCGACGTGAGAATGCATCTAGCTGTATCTCATAAATCAAACTTTATAGGTTAATAGTCAAACTAAAATAAATAGAGCCGTAAATTCTAAGGTTCCAGTTTTTATTCATATAGTTACAGCAATTATTTTTCTTTATTTAGAGCAACAAAAAACTGAATCCTGAAATGACATGTATGATAAAACAAAATTGACTTGAATTTTCAGTATCTAATATATATAAAATATGTTTTTCAAAATGATTTTAAAACTTATTTAAATTTCAATTACTTTATACATTTATGATTTTCCATGTTTTCTATTATCAGTGCCTTCATAACCCTGGATACCGTACTTAGATTTAAAAAAATAAATTAAATTACTTTGGCCCATGTTTCTGCACGCGTTCTTTCTTTTGTTGTTCTAATAATAGATTGTTATAGATTGTTAAAAAGTTGCAAACCCAGTCACTGAAAGAGATTAGCAGATGCATGCAGCGACTAGCGATAAAAATCAATAATAAAAAAATCATTAATGTTAAATTATTTTTAGTGGAACAATATAAAGCTTGAAAATCTAAAGATCACAGAGGAGTGAAAAAAAACAGTTTAAAATGTTAATAACGATAATCCGATTGACACGGAGAAAAAGTTGTTTTGAAAAACATGAGTTCCTGTTTATCAAACACGAACGAGGTATACATGGTACTTAAAGAAATAGCGGCAAAAATTTTTACGTATCTGTTTAATTAAGAAAAGTAACGGATTTCAATCTTTTTATGACATTTTTCGTATATTTAGTGAAAAAGATTCTAAAGATTTGAACGTCATATCCAAATAAAAAATCATCGCAGCAGAACGAGACTTGATCGTTGCATTTTTTTGAGATACGGCAAGATTGTGTCGATCTATATATATATATATACATATTACCAGAAATATTTCATAATACTTACGACGTATCGCTGAATTCTAAACTCAACACATTCAAAACTTTTGTTCTGTTAGGTTCAGTAAAATAATCAACAAAATCTCCTAATGGCATTTTAAAATTTGTTTGACGAGTTACATCTATTACGTCCACTTCTTTATCTGCGCCGCAATGACGTTCCACTGTCCGTACAGTGAACGTACCTGCAGGCGGAACTCTCAGGTCGAGTCCGGCTGAATTTTCAAATAAAAGAGGTTGATTGAAACCTGCAAATTGAGTATGTTTAAAATATAAGATTATTTTTTTTTAAAAAACATGGATATTTTTTTAGATTTGCTCTTATGAACTTACAAGACTAGATGCAATAATGATATGCCTTTAATATTATAGTAAAAAGTGACTTTTTACAAGTTAAAGATGTAGAATAGTGTTACACTAATATATTTCTAATGCCTTCAATTTATATCACTATTTAATTTTTTAAGGTAAAACTATGACAGTGCTATAGATTGTTTCAAATGTTTAAAAGCGGGTGAAAGGACAAATCAAAATCGGGGAGACGTCCGGTGGAACATTCGCTTTGAGATAAATTTAAATATTGAACAAGTCCAAGAAAAAAAGTGGCAGAATTTTACGAAAGAGATATTAAAAAACCAGCTATTCTGCGGAGGAAAATCCCGAGGAATAAAAATTAAAATTCTTAATTATAAAAAAAATACCAAACATCGTAATTATAAGATTTTCAAGCTTCGTTTGCGAGCGAACTACTTTATCATGAACGCAATTATACAATATTTCTAGCATTTGCTCTGTTAATGCCTATTTTTCCAATAACTAACATTTTTATGATACAAATTATAAACTTACAATTATGTGGACTAAAATATATTAAATAAATGTATATGCACGCGTGTGCAAGAGGGATCCGATTATACTGCACATGTACACATACATTTGGCAGTGAAGGGGCAAGAAATTCAAGACAATAAGAGTCTATGGTGTATTTGTCAATAATTGATAAATTATAAAAAAAAAGTAGAGGACGACACAAAATGCACAGACATTTTAGTACATTTTGTGAATGGGGCGAACCTGGTGTAGTCTTAATTGTAATCTAATAGATGTCACAAACAAATTTTTGACAAAGATCGAATAATCATTGGCCAGCCAAAAGTTGGTCATATGAGAGAATGGAAAATATAATCATACTCTGTTATTACACAAAATATTAAACGGTCCAGCAAGACTTTGCATATTTTTTTAATATGAGATACAATAGTTTCACGAGTTTTTTAAAGAATACGAAAACACCCGCACAATAAATTGATATTAATATTAAAACTAACACTCGCCTCGATCTTTCAAATAGTTCTCGGAGAAATTTCGTGGATCCATTTGAACCACATGATTTGTTGGAAATACTCTGTTTGCTAAATTTGTAACAAACGCTCCGCTGCCGGTTTGCGTCGGTTTACGGTCCGCGTTCAATTCATATCTGTCTTGTCGATGGATGTTTGTCGGTACTTTATCTGAAAAATTTATTTTATAAAAATTATTCGGAGTCGGACGAAATATCGCATTCTAATAATAAAAAAAAGGAAATGCTCGTAGAAATTTGCACTGTAAAATACAATTCCGATCGACGAAATACGGCACAATCAATTCGATCGTAATTAAAGGGACGAGACAAACAATACTCACATACAGAATCTCCATAAGTCGGGACACATTTTGGACAATGATACTTATCAATATCTTCCGATTGATATATTTTTACGTTCACGCATCTGAAATTGAAACGAAACGCACGTTACTCGACGCATATGATCGATTTTGAAATTGTTCAATAAACATTCAGCTGACATTTGCTAAAGTTTGGCCAGAGCTACAAAGTGGCGGTGAATGACAGCCGCTAAGATGGACGTACCCGCCGTGGAACCACTCGCGGCAGCAGTCGCACTCGATCATGAACTGGCCGGCGGCGTAGGGCTGCCCGCACAGGCAGTACGTCTCGCCGCCCGCCATCGCCGCCACTACACCGCCACACCACGGCCCCACTGCCGCCAACTGCCGCTGCTGGTGTCACAGAGCCTCAGGCCTACCAACCACCGAATGCCACTCATTGTACGAACATTCAATTGTGAACAAATTGTTGGAAATAAGTTATATAATTCAAAATCTGTGTAATAACCATCACAAATTAAGCTATATTAGAAAATTTCACGAGTCTAGTGCATTGTACACTCTCGAGGAAGCTCCCCGGATAAAAAAAAACCTGCCAATTCATAGGAGCCATAAAAGAAAGTTACGAGCCCCTACTCTTCGACGTAGATCGCAAGACATCACTTATCTGGTGGACACTAAACACGCGTCCGTTGGGTTAATCATTTGGCGAAAATCACCAATGGAGCTAAATTGAAAATCTGGTTCCAGAAATGTTTCGAAGATCGCTAACAAAAATCTATAATCCGGTTGGGACTTTCAGGGGAATTTAATTTTCGTACAAAAATCCAGCATACTGATTAAATATTAGAAAAAGCACTCACTGATTATTTGGTTTGGTGTTTTAGAGTTTTTCTTAGTAAAACGATTATCTTTTTCAAACCCATGGAATAATTATCGCTGCTAAATTATTAATTTGTTTAATTTAAATAGATATCGGATTATGCTGGTCGAAAAAGCAGCTGCTAGGACTCGTGTCATTGGATGAGCATGTCCGCCGGGTGAGTTAGGTTCGTTGTGGCCTGCCGATCGACTCCTGTCTTCAGTGGAACTCTTTTGGCGATAACATTTTTGTTTGTAATATTGATATTAATACAATTTTGCATGACAATAGTGATATAACACAATCAATAGACCATATTTTTTATATTGATTTATGTATATATTTGTAATTTTTGCACAATGTCGTTCGGTAATAACAAATAATTAATTCTTAAAACTGACAAATATACAATGTTGTGATTTATATATATATATATATATATGAAGTTTTTTCGATTTTACTATTAGTGTGCAAACTAAATACATTGAAACATGTTATAATAGTTTAAAATGTGTAACCTTGAGTGTCTAATTGTTGTTTTGCGTTCATTTTAAAGCTTAGCATGTAAAATGGCAAAAGAGTTTCCATTAAAACATTTATTACACTTTTAAAAGTTTTACGACTATCATGGAAAATTATATGCTACAATTGCTATATTAATAGTGATATATCTGTTTAAGCAAAGATGCATGTGTAAAATAATAATTATCCTATTTAGCATATTTGCCTGTGTTTTTTTTATCATATTTTTGTACATGAACTGAAAAAATGTCTTTCCGCATTAGTCAGTTCATCACGTATGGTAATCATCAGAATGGCTCTTAGTTTCATGTGTTCGAATCTATATGCACAGTGATAAGACATATCTCGGTAATTAGAGCGATCACTCTTCTTAGCCAATTACGTAGATATATTTGATTTAAAATAATTTCATATAACCAAATGATTAATAATGCTTATTAATTCTATCCTTATCTGTATTCAACTTTTTTTACTCCTACTCTTTTTAATCTTGTGTTTTTATTTTGCTTTTTTTATTATTCCGTATTTAGTTGTCTTGTGTGATTGGTATTACATAGAAATCAAAGTCACCAAATAAATTTAATTGAAATAAAATAAATAAAAATATAAAATTTTAATTAAACATATTTTAATTGGAGGATAAAAATGTTCACAAATCACGTAAACAGTATATAAATAAAAATATATTTTTTTTAGGATTAGAAGAATTAGCATTTTAGTGAATCCATCTCTTTGGCGTAGAAAATTTTTGTCAACTGTAGCGATGGCTACAAATCAAGTGCATACGAACAGCAGCAATATGGTCATTTATAGATGTGAGAATATAGAGAAATCAACCGAAGACAAACGCGATTACAGGTAGTTTACAACAGTTTCGTTTGACTTTTTATAATATATATATTTAGTTTTTCAATTACTGAATAAATATTTAATTTTATTTAGAGGAATACAACTTAAAAATCGTTTAAAAGTATTGTTGGTAAGTGATCCAACAACAGATAAATCAGCTGCAGCTATGGACGTTAATATTGGTAAATAAAATAATACTAATAAGTAATACCACATTACTTTTATAATAAATTGAATTTTCATTAGGGTTTCTCAGCGATCCTGACAATTTACCTGGATTGGCTCACTTTTGTGAGCACATGTTGTTTTTGGGCACAGAAAAATATCCAGAGGTTTAATTTTATGTTTCATTTTGATTACACAATGCGTCTATATAATAATATACAAATAATTACAATTTATTTTATTTACAGGTAAATACTTACAATAAATTTTTAACGGAACACGGTGGTGAATCGAATGCCTCGACCTCTTCCGACTACACGTGTTATTTCTTTGACGTAATTCCTGACCATCTATCGCCCGCATTGGATATGTAAATGTTAATTATTTGTATTGTAATTTTCAATATAAACGTTTCTCTTGGTTTTTATATTAAAATCATTTTTTTTAGATTTGCCCAATTTTTCATATCTCCTCTCTTTTCTGCTCAAATGACAGAGCAAGAATTGCAAGCTATAAATTCTGAATACGATAAGAATGTTTGCAACGATTACTGGAGATTAGATCAATTAAATCGTCTCGTGGCAGATCAAAATCATCCACATAGTAAATTTGGATCGGGTATGTTATATTTTAAAACGTAAACATTGTTTTTATCGGATGAGATATATTAATATTTTGTATTTATTGAAAGGAAATAAGCAAACACTGCAGGTGATTCCAAAGAGCCAAAATATTAATGTTCATGACGAGCTTTTAAATTTTCACAAACAGTGGTATTCTTCGAATATAATGAGTTTGGTAATATTTGGCAAAGGTATGTATTAATGGTATGTAATTCCCTCCTTCATTTATATCACCATCTTTTGTAATATACATTTTTTTAGAATCGTTGGACGATTTAGAGAAAATGGCAGTTGAACATTTTTCCAGTATCAAAGATTGTAATGTAGAATTGCCTACATGGAAATCGCCTTATTCTGAAGAATATCAGGGATTGAAGACTTTTATTGTACCGATAAAAGATATTAGAAATCTTCATATGAGTTTTCCTGTACCCGACACCAGAAAATACTATCAGAGTGCGGTAAATATTTAACGAGATTAAAATTATTGGGTCGTTTCGTATATAATATATCTTTTTTTGTCATGCAGTGATGGAAAAATTTCTTGTCTTCATAGCCCATTTGACGGTTATATGTAGGTAGGATAATGCCTACAGGTAGAAATCGGAAGGGCGCGGGAGTGTAATATTAAAACCACGTTAGTCTCTTCTATAAGTCGTTTTATTAAGGGCGGAAGACATAACGCACCACCGACCCTACACTAAATATTACAATTCAATCTATAGACCGTTATCCCTTTCTAGCCCACCCCATAGCATGCTTCACTTTGGCAACACTGATACTTGGAAATAAACTATCCTACACGGCCTCTCCTGACAAATCATCCGTCCTCGGATGAGGTCCGGGCCATGGTTTCATTGAATCAGCTGCTGAAGTAGTCTTCAATGGTCTACTGAAATTTTCACCGTTAATTTGGATGTCCACGGTTACTTCTCCCAACCGCTTAAACTGCTGGCCCCAGAGTGGCATTGCTCCTGGTTAATAGGAGACATTTCCAGTCCTACACTCTGGCAAAGGCGTTCATTTAATAAGTTCATCTGACTTCCCGTGTCAATTAGTGCTGATGCTGGGGTATCAGCCACAAAAACTATTATCGTCGGGCATCCCGACGTCGCATAGACCGTCTCGACTCGGCACTGCTTTGCCATGTGCCCAAACTGTCGGCACTTGAAGCATCTTGGGCTCTCCTTGCGACGCTCCTCGCAGGCGGAGCCATTTTGAGATTATGCCCAAAGCTCAGACCGACGTACACTAAGTATTCCAAATAAATGTAAACCGTTATTCAGTCTGCATACATCCCTTTTTGGTCAACCCCTAGCATGCGTCACCTTGGCAACACTGATACTTAAAAATAAACTATCCTACATGTATATATTTTATTATTTTTACAGCCACTTCATTATATTTCACATTTACTAGGACACGAAGGTCCCGGTAGTTTGTTATCTCTGTTAAAAGCAAAAGGGTGGTGCAATAGGTATATTCATACACACAGATATAATACATATATATCACAAATATATTCTAAACTTATGGTTTTATACAATATTATATCAGTTTGACTAGCGGTGTTCAACATGGAGGGCGTGGATTCGGTTTATTTAATGTAAATGTTGAACTAACAAACATTGGTATCGATCACACAGACGATGTTATCGAATTAGTGTTTCAGGTATGTATTCGATTCACCGATAAATAGTTTGGCACACACGACAAAATATAAATAAACATTTGCAATATTTTATTTTAGTATATAAATTTGTTAAAAAGTGATGATATAAAAAAGTGGATATTTGACGAGTTGAGCAATATTCTAGCCACTAGTTTTCGTTTTAAAGACAAAGAGGAACCTCGCAGTTTCGTCACTAATATCGTACACGATCTGCAAGTAAGTTATATGCAAAATACCTATACATACTGGTTAATTATATTTAGAAAATAATAAAATAAGTAATTTTATTTAAGCAATATCCAATGGAACAAGTATTAACGGCACATTTCTTGTTAACGGAATGGAATCCAGAACTTATTAAAGAATTGCTGTCATTATTGAAACCCGAAAGTATTCGTTTGGCAATAATAGGAAAAAATTTTGAATCACTGTGTGAACAAACTGAAAAATGGTATGGGACAAAATATCATTTGGAGAAAATTTCTGACGAACTAATTATTGTAAGATATAAAGGTTATTCTGAATTTATTTTTAAACTTAAAAGAAGTTATGAGAATGATATCTTGGTGAAGACTAAATTACTTTTTTTGAAACGATGTTTATATTTTTTATTATTGTCGATGCATACAAAAATATAGGGGTTTACAGTTTAGCTCCGATCAATTATTTTAATTAAAATAATAACCAAAATACATGAATTACTACAATAATAATACTTAATGAAAAGTATTAAATTGAAAATTATTTAAAAACAAACATGGTATAGAGAACCATGTAAAAAAATAACAAACCAATAATTAATTTATCCAAAATGTTAATATTGTTGTTGAATTTCGAAATCCGGTTCACGGTCTGATGCATTTTTTCTCATTTTAATTAATGAAGTAGAATTAATCTATTTCAGCTTAACTGTTTTTACCTTGTTAATTGTTAATGCATCGACATTTTTTCCAAAACAATCATTTTTCGTCACAATTAAAAACCTGATTCAATGTAACCTTCACTTTCCACAAACCTTGCAAAGTTGTTTTTAAAAATATCGCTAACTTTACCTAGTTATCATTTTCATATCCTTTGTAACAAAAAAACAAATTTAAAAATAAACCTCATAAAATTGAATTAAGACAAATCCTAAAGAATTATAATATTATTGGTATGTTTTTTATAGAGATGGAAAAATTCAGGTTTATCTGACAAATTGGCTCTGCCACCACCGAATACATTTCTTCCAGACAGTTTTGACTTATATTCACCCGATCCCGATTCTAAAGAATTTCCTAGCATTATTTTGGATACACCGTTAATGAGAGTGTGGTATAAACAAGATGATGAATATTTTTTGCCAAAGCTAAACTGTTTCTTCGATTTTGTGAGGTGACTCTCATAGCTCTTGAATAATAATTAAAAAATTGTCATATATTGTCACATATACGTGTGTGTGTTATTCCATTTTTTTAATTTGCAGCCCTATAGTGTATTCTGATCCACTCAACTGCAGCTTAAACACAGTGTTTGTTTTACTTTTTCAAGACGAACTTAACGAATACGCCTATGCTGCTGAATTGGCTGGTATTAATTACCAGTTTCGTAACACATTAAACGGGCTATCAGTTAGTATTTCCCTTTTACAATCACTTTAAATATTAATATATGTTAATAGATATTATCTATCTAGATTCGTTTTGATGGTTACGACTCAAAACAACACGTTCTACTTGAATGTTTCATCGATAAACTTGTCTCATTTAAAGTAAATCCGGAAAGATTTGCAATATTGAAGGAAATATATGTCAGAGGTCTTCGTAATTTTGAGGCTCAACAGCCCTACCAGCATAGCACGTTTTATCTGGGTATGATGCTCGCCGAGCAAGCATGGAGTAAAAAGGAGTTTTTGCAAGCTTCCGAAGGTTGGAAACATAACTTTGCTATCGTTTATGGTTATTTGTTATTTATTATATATTCAAATTTATTACAGTGATGACCGTTGAAAACTTGCAAGACTATATTGGACAATTGTTGATGAGAATTCACGTTGAATGTTTAATTCATGGAAATGCTTCAAAGAAAAAAGCAATGGAGTTTGCCTCTATTGTTCAGAATAAGTATGTTAGCACTTAATATACCCCAAACGTCAATCCTTCACATATAACATTGCTATCGATGCTGTATTGATTTTTATCACAAGTCATTAAATATCACTGATCAAAAATCATCAAGTTGCTTGTATCTGGCAATGTGTCGAATTCAGTCCAACAATGGACAAGGCACATGAAGTAAATGAAGTAGAAATTTATCTAAACTCATGGCAAGCAAACTAGTGTAAATACTAATTTACTAAATTATGCAATTTTCAAAACGGTTGCAATTCGGCACATATTTTTGACATTTCTGCATATTGCATATTATAAACATGTTTGTTGAATGTCGTTATAGATTGCCGAAAAATATAATTCCGCTTCTACCCCAACAATTAATTCTCATGAGAGAGATTCAGTTAGAAAAAGGTGATTATTATTTACTATTTATTTTGGCACGTAAAAGTAATAAGATTATTAATTTTTATATATATATATATTATTTTAGGTAGTCACTATAGACTGGAGGTAGATCACACCGTACATCGCAGTTCATGCACTTTATTGTATTATCAATGTGGATTGGAATCGACCGAGTTAAATGTGTTATTAGAATTATTTTTGCAAATTATATCAGAACCGTGCTTTAATATTTTGAGAACAAAGGTATATAGGTGTTAATTTTTTTATTAACTATTTGTATGTTTACATAAACATTGTATGTACATAAAATAGGAACAACTGGGATATATTGTGTTCAGTGGAATACGGAGGACTAATGGCGTTCAAGGAGTACGTATTCTCGTACAATCGGACAGGCACCCTAGTTATTTAGAATCGAGAATTGAAGCCTTCCTTCAACATATGGAGGTATGTATGTCATAAATTTTTCTACAGTTGAAGTTTTCAGTTTTTACATATTAATTATATATTGTAGACGACGATTGAAAATCTATCCGAAGAAGAATTTGAAAACCATAGAGAAGCATTGATCGCCGAAAAGTTAAAACGTCCCAAAATGTTACTGAGCCGTAGTTATTTGCTTAGATTAGAAATAACGTCCCAACAATATCATTTTGACCGTGTAAATGTTGAAGTAAACGCTCTAAAGCAAGTAACTAAGAAACAATTAATGGAATTTTTCAGGGTATTTAATTTATTTATAATTAGTTATGTAATTTTATTTATTTTATGTATAATATTTATTTCTGGGACAAATTTTCCAGGAAACCATTTCGGTTACGTCCTCCAATCGCCAGAAATTGGCAGTCCATGTTATATCATCGGCAGAAGGTGGTGTTGCACATCCATCCAACTTGGATAGGAGCCCCGACGTTAATGAAATTGTCCCAGTCGACTTATTCCCCGTTCCGGAGGAACTCATAATGGTCAATATAATTTTATTTATATAAATAATAATAAATTTATACAAGTATTTGAAATTATAACACTTGATTTTATAGGCTGTGAAGATCGAAGATATGGTGACATTCAAATCTGGCCGATCTCTATTTCCACTCATTACTCCATACACCAACGTATCGCGCAAAGGTGCACATTGTAAACTATAAGCAATTTGTAGAAACGTGTAAAATATATTTCTTCGATTATGTAGTTTTTATTATGTCTCAATATTTTAAATACCAACTAATTGGATTTCATAGTATGTACACCCCTAGGTGAGCTTTTTTTGACGGTTCTCTTTATCCAAGGCAACGTAATATTTTAGACGCCCCTTAAAATTGACTAATAGGCCCTGGCAATCTGGCAAACTACTGCATATAAATATGTTGATTTTTCTCAAAACTTAAATAATTATGGCCATTGACATGGTTTTCAGGAGTGTATATAGTGGAGTGGTTTCCCCTTGCCTTCTGCACAGCTGTAATTTTTTTATACTGAAGACCACTGCTTCCAGTTTATATATTGACAATTTCTTTTTTTGTGAAATGGAGGTCGTCAGCTCCACCCCACCCCTCCGTTGACCAGCATCACTCGGAATTCTTCAGAATGGTACTGTATGCGCTCAGTAGTGGTTAACTTGACAATCATAATTTGATGGTTGTTCCATTCATGCTATGTGGGATACATGTATATATATGTAAACAAACCTAATGCGTCGATTGTTTTTTTGTTTAGTGTACAATTGTTTGGAAAAATGTTCACATGCACTTTCTACGTCTATTTATTATCTAAAATTAAAGTATAGTGAAACCTCCATATACATCATTAATCTGTTTCTGTCGGAACGATGAATATAGAATCTGATCTGATAGCCTCACTCATGCAAAACTATTGAAATTTAATTCATATCCAGCCCCAAAAATGTTATGTAAACAAAAAAACGTTGGATTTACACACAATTTCAACGGCTGTGATGTCAAATCTTGATTATCTGGAATGACACTTCAAATGGGATGAATACAGAGGGTTCCACTGTATGCCAATTTGAATATTTTTTTATGAATAACAAAAAAATGTTCAGATAAAACATACACACCTACTATAGTTTTTTTGTAATATTAGTAAACATGGGTATTGGGAAAATTATAGTAACTTTAGATATTTTCGATCTTTAGCACACTTTTTTAAATATCAATATGTTTTGGTACTGATGAATAATTATGCCGAACCCTAGATGTGTAGTACAAAATAAGATTGTAGGAATGTTAATATTTTAAATCATTAATTAAAGAAATAGTTATCATTACATGATATATAAATATGTATGTTGTTAGTATTTAGATTTTTATTTAATAAATTCCATAAGGAGAAAGCTGTCTTTTTATTTCTAGTTGGTTATTAACAATTTGTCGACGATCCAACCGAAACTTGAAATTTATGTTATTTATTAGTTGTATGAGTACAGAATACAATATATATATATATATATCGTCATTTTCCAGCCACAAGGCTCACTCGCTGAGGGCATGGGCCTTACTCAACTCTCGCATGGTAGTCAAGGCCAAAGGAACCTGAGTCTCACACGTGACGTGAGGGCTCCCCTTTCGTGTCTTAGTTTTGGTAAACAATCAAAGGCGAATTTTGCAGCACGACAATGCCAGACCACACGCGGCACGGATCACACAGGAAAAAATCAGGGAGCTTCATTTGGAAGTTTTACAGCATCCCCCATATTCCCCCGATATCGCACCCTCTGACAACCATCTTTTCAGATCTTTAGAGCATTCCCTTCATAATAAAATTTTTAATTCATTTGACGGTATCAAAAATCACATTGAATCATTCTTTAACGAAAAACCTGCAGAGTTCTATAAGAAAGGAATTGAAAAGCTGCCTGATCGTTGGAGAAAAGTAATAGAAAACAATGGAAATTATATGGAAGCTATTATTTCCGTCCAAAACATAAAGTCGAGAACAGTAAGAAAATTTTGAAATTCAATAAATAAAAATGAAGAAAATTTCTTATATTCTTTATAGGAAATTGTAAAACCCCTGATAAAATCAACTGTGCAGTGTAAGCATCACTGATTTAATTCAATATGTAGATTTTGCAATTTTTATTAATCATAAATCACTTGAAGTAAAAATAAACTTATTCAGAAAAATTAAAAATATATACAGAGTTGAGTGTTGTTGCGTGTCAGTATTGGACATGGCGGCGATGGCGGTTGGCACAATCATGGTTTCGTAGATTCTACGGAGCTATGAAGAGCTAGGCCGCTACCCAGGCCAATTCGGTGACGTGTGTGCTACAGGAGGTGCCGTAGCACCCGATCAGACCATAAATTAAATACGAATTGGCCCTAGCCTCTTTTGGTTATTATTGTTACAATTTGCACGTTGACAGCTCGGCTCCCGGGCTCATGGCTGGCGGTCTGACCCATATTAAAAGAACCTAGATAACCTGAAAGACGACCGTCACAGTCCTCCCGGAGATCACGTAGTGTCCTCCAGGTGGCAAAGATCCGCCTCAGGGTTAGAAGGCCACTTATATTATTATTATCATTATTATACATATATTTTTTTTAAATGTGCGCCAAGGGCCCCAATGTTTTGCATTATTTAGCCTAATTGTAATTGTAACGTTAAATAAGTTATTGTGAGTGGAGGTTCATAAAAAAACAAAAACTATTAATTTCATTCACATCTTTATTAAAAATTCATGTGCAAATAAATATTTGGTTTTGAAATGTCTCAAACCAGAACCTAAACCACGGTAAAACTCCATTCCACGAGGTATGAAGATGAAAAAACTTTCTTGCAATAAACATGTTTGTTTAAAAACCCAATGCATGGTTTTTTAAATGATGAAATTCCATACCAAAATCATTTAAAGGACGGACAATAGGATTGAATAAAAGAGTATTTAGATTTTTTAGAAAAGTTTATCTTGGCTTTAAAACTAGAGCTGACATTGTAATAACAGATAACAATACATATAACAAATTGAACGAATGTGAAATATTAGCATTCAACAACATGTAAGCATATGGTTGAGAGGTCCTTCAAATACGCCTATCAATAAATAATACAATATGGTTACAAAAAAGAATATATAAATGACTCGATTACAAATACCGATGAGTATTCTATAAACGTAGACAGTACATGATTTTCAAAAACAATAAACAAAAATAACCCTGTAAATTTACAACAATTGATTGTTACTGTGTGTAAATAAGAAGTCGACCGTTAACAATGTTTAGTGTAAAATTTCGAAATTACGTATATGTAATACATACACGGATAGTGTTTGAATACGAATAATATTTTTCTCATTATCAATATAAACTATAATCAGCTAATTAATTCATCACTAGTTAACAATGGGTGTGCCCTTATATTTAGTTAGAAATTATAAATTGTGACGAAACTTCTATAATTTAAACGTAACTTCATTTGTATTCACTCATATTCCATGTACTCGTTTATTATATAATTAATGTTCAAAATATAGAGTTTTCCACATTCCATATAAACATAAAACAAACACTTTTCAACAAAATTTTTTAAATCTTTCATCGACAAACTTCTCAATGCTGAATTCCGAAAGCATTTCATCATCATAAGCAACATTTTTGTGATGACTTCAGTTACCGTGAAAACATAAAAAAAGAATATTAAAAAGCAAAATTAAAGGCACTTTGATTTTAAGTAATCTCTTTAAAATTAAGTAACAATGCCATCATTAAATACATTGTTCATATAAGTACACATCGAAATTGTTGCGAAAAAAATACGATACCGACGTTTTATAACAGAGATAAGGTAAGATAGAAATTTGGCGTGTAAACCTTAACAAAGTGTACAAGCAATGGAATTATAATACACAATGCAATGCCAGAAGTTTACAGATAAAAATGATGAATTACGGTAAGAGACCTAGTTCAAATCTGATTTGCCGGTTCCTAACGACGTCAGACTGCCCGATTTGTATCCGACGACCTAAAAATGTAATCAAACAAAAGGTGGGAGTCTTCTCTAATGCCAATAGAATTGATTGAATCGAAAACAAACCTAAATTATTAAGCAAATGGCGCCATCAATTATTCTTTTTATACAATTATTTACAAAACAATATTACCAACTTCGGAATTCAGAAAAGAGTGGTCAGGTACCGTGGGACTAGTTTTTTTTTATTAAATTATTTCACTAATTTAATTATATACATTATTCATATTACATAATTGTATGTCAGATATATTAAAATTAGATAAAGTATATTTACTTACTAATATTACAATGTTCGCAGTGTTTTCAGGTTGGCCTGCGTATCGCAGCGGACAAAATCCGCACACGGCCAATTATACAACAGTAGTAATGATCGATAACTCCAGCATTTTGGCAGTGTATTAAAACAACGCCATTTGTGTGGTTGTGTGTGTATATGTGTATGTGTGTGTGAGTGTGTGTGGCAATTTTATATACTATATAAAGAGCGGCTGATACTCGGAAGTACAATGAAGGCAGACGTATGGCGCTGAATCGTTATTTTGATTGAATGCTGGGGCTATCTATCATTAAACTCGTTTACTTTTAACAAATACAAGAAAACACTGGAGTGCATATACTTTTCTGCCGATGAAAAAAGGATTTTTATAATAGATTAAGTTTCGTACATTAAAGATTTTAACAAGCAGTGTGTTTCTTTAAAAACTCTTTTGTACAACATATAACAAAATTAAAATATTGAAGAATATTATCAAATCGTTACTTATATGTGTACATAAAAAATCAGTTAGGGTATATTATTAAAAGGTTATGTAAATGTTCTGCCGATTGAATCGATCGTAGCATTTGTGTCTTTTTATTGAGACAGCGTCGATTCGAAGGGCAAACGCCTTCCGAGGGCACCGTGAACAGTGTAGCCGCCGTTCGCTAGAGGTGATCAAGTTTTCATTTCACTAACTAAAAACGTCTTTAATTCCTGTACAATATTCCACATATTCTAACCTCAATAACATATATAAATATAATATTATTAATAAAATGGGTTCCACTCATATTTAAAAACTACATAATTTTTATCAAAAAACTATTAAAAAATGCAAATTTTAGCCGATGATATCTACAAATATTTACTTTATTGCTGTCGAATTTTTAACACTTTTATCCTATCTATATTTTTGGAAAATACGTTATAACCCTTAAACTGATATCGGCAAAGATGATGCACAAATTTAAGGGTTAAACCAATGATTTTCTTACCTCGTATAAATATTATTAACCCATCACCAGATTTCTCTTGTGTTTAAAGCTAACACACTCGGATCGATAATGGATTAAAGAATATTTTGATGAGAAAATACGCTAATTAGTAAAATTAATCAGAATGTAAATTTTATATAAAGAGAGAGAAAGAGTAAAATAGAGAGAATATTGGTATCTAACTTAGTAAAACTCAGGTGAATTAATATAAATTAGGAAATATTTTTTTTTTATACTACTTACACGTTATTCTGAATTCATTTATTGTATTTTATGACAATTAGTTTATATACGAATGATAATATCTCTTCTTCTATGAATTTATTTTAGCTAATCAATTTGTAATAATCATTGTTTTTATTAGGAAAATTATGAATTATAAAAGTTTACTTTTAATTATGAGAAATAATATTATATGGGTGTTAACATTTTTTTCAACTATTTAGCATAGAAAATTGTAATGTACAAATGTTTATAATCACTATCTAGATTTTATGACTAAGGAAAAATACTGATTCGATGTATTTTATACATAGTGAAAACATAATGTAGTGCTCTCATTAAACATAAAAATAAATTAAAAATAGCATTCAGTGTATTTGTGTATAACAAGAATATTTACGAATACGTTTATCAATATTACTTTTTTCGGCAAATAGCATAGAAATAACATTATACGATCAAATGTGGGTGTCGCGGATAAATTCTAATACATATAAAATAGTGATAGTAACGATGAAACATCGATAAATCTCTTCATTATAAACAATATTACGCCGAAAATGACGTATTAATCCTTTGCGTAGAAATGGTATATTTGGTACAATTTCCTTATGACAAATTTAATAACCATCGCGCAGATGAAATTTTTTTGGTATTGATAGTACGTAAATATTAGAGACAATTTTTTTGTTGCCCGGTAGCAGATGAAATAATATAATTTTGCCAATCCAGCATAAGGCACGTACATTCTGTGGAAACGAGAAATATTTTTGATCAAAAAAACTTTGGCAGACAGACTTGACAATTCAACGAGATTTACCAATTTGTTCACTATCATAATATATGTATGTGAATAAATAATTTCTAATGGTTTCACATTTACACTAATGTATGTGTATGTAGGGAGATCGTGATAAAAATTACTCGTAATTATTGATTAATAGCACGAATAAATTAAATTATTATATTTAACCTTAATTGGAATAAATCTAGTAATCGTCTAGAATCAATCAGGCGTCATTATCATAACATTTTAGTGTACTATAAAATATTTTTCAAAATTCAATTTCACTATAGACGTTTTCGACGGTAGCATTATGTTTTACGTCATTTTTACAGATTTTTTTTTCTAATGCGATTTGCTATTTTAATAATAAGCAGGCTTCACAGTTAAGAAAATTTAAACATTTTCTAGTTACGTGTCGATCTCAGCCGGCTTGGAGATTCCTGCGATGCGAATCCAAAAGAAATTATTTAAATGAAAATAATCGGAATCGATTATCTCACAATCAACAACAATAATGTATAAAAATTATCGTATATAAACCCATTCAATCTATTTATTTTTAATGCTAAATTTTACATATTTTTCATTTTGATAGTAAAATTACATTTTTTTTCAATATGATCAATTCTGTATATTATCATAACCTGTCATGAATTACACGATCATGTTCAATTATGATCGTCATTAATTAACATGAAATGGTCCCACATAATGCTATTTGATAATTAATTATGAAGGATATCATTAATATTCATCAGTTTACTTAATACGTTTGTTAGTGCACACAAAATTGTGATTTTATTTATTAAAAAAACGACTTACAAATACAACCGAAGGACTCGGAAAAAATTAGATATATATATCGCATTAACAAAAATCATTTCCAGCAATATTAATGCGTAGTTTATCATATTTAATTAGACAGTATGAAAACACTTGATTTGAAAATAATTTACATCCTAATCAAAAATATATAGAATAAAAAATTAGTTTTGATATTTACATAATACTTAAAGAGATACTCAAAGAGGCAGAAACAGTGATTTTACAATCAGTAATTTTTTACTTCATCGTTGAAGATGTTTATTTGCATATACGTACATTATTGATTGAACAACACATCTCTTTTTATTTATAATGTTTTATGTAACTTCCATAAGACCTAGGTCCGAATATAAACTATTTAAATATAACAAATCCATAACGATTGCGCCCATTCTTCGACGCATTTTTTCAATTATTTGTGTGTACTCCTTAATGTAATGAATATAAACTGGCCGACACTATCTGTTCTATTAAAACATTGCTTTTTAAACACTGCTATGCACACATGTTCATTTGGATGAGTCAAAGATGCATGTGATACACTGCGCAGAGTATCACATGCATCTTTGTATGCATATATAAATATATATACCACTCATTTTGATTTAACCTTTTTGAAGTGATTGCAACAAGATTGGCCGACGTCGGTTGTTCAGATTGTTAGACTGCGGTTTCAGTGTGACTGTGGCTTGACAGACGTTCCACGTCTATTTCGGGTACGGTTAGCTCCGGTGCCGTGTCCACATACTCGATGGACGCGGATGCTTGCGAGAGTCGTTTGGAAAATACTGGCTGTTTCCGTAGAGCTTCTGCTAGCGCCGCATCGGCTCCGCGGGTATCCAAACCCTGTCTGAATGCATTCACCACGCGAATCTACAAAATACGACAATACTGATTAACAAACGAAATTTAACATGGTTATTTTGACTATGCGTTTGCCTAATATTTTTGATAAATGTGAAAATTTTGTCGTTTTTTTAAACCACTCATTTTCAAACTCGGTCTTAAGTTTCTAACTTGAAATTATCAATAAAAAGTAGCTCAAACTATTCAAGCTACCCCATATACGAGTAAGAATTATATCAAAATCATTTTCATACGTAACGAACTTCTAGGTAAGACTAAATGGATGAAAAATTTGATGACAAACACAGTACAGCTACTTTTTTCTCGTTACAATTACTAAAATAGTTATTAGTGTCTTAGAATTATAATGCAAAATGTTTCGTTGGTTTAGTTTTCGGTTTGAAATTCTTAAAATTATTAAATTATAGAGAGTGATAAAAAACGACAACCCTTTCAGATTTGCCACTCTTAGAAGTGAACATTTAATAGCAAAAATTAAAATATACCATATAATTTAAGCAATTATTGTCCTGCATACATTTAAGGCTGATCGCATTCCTAGCGAATACATCAACAGCGCAGGCAAATACACTGACAAGATGAATAGATAATACTTGACGTATATTTATACCATAGTAACTATTAGTTTTAAAAAATATTCGGGATTTGCAAGAAGGGATTCAACTGATATATTTCTATTTACAAATATGAAAACAATCAAATGGACATATAAATATTCAATATTTTTTTTTTTATATTTAACATGACTATTCTCATTTGACGAAAGTGGGATATATTTGATATATAAGTAGTAAGGGAAGGTTCATATTTTGCAGGATAACAACATATACAACAACATTTAACTACACAAGCATTATAAAAAACAAAAATAATTATATAGTGTTGATTTAGACACAATTTTCATCTCGTACTTGGATGATCCTTGCGTACGTAGCCATGTGTTTATTCATACTCCACCTGATGAAAATCAAGTTCTCTATCGGCCGGAGAACACTTAACTTCAACTTTATTACATGGTGAAAGAATACTGCCTCGATATCGATGCAAATTTGCGACGCATTAATTATTATTATATTCTCCGTCCAGCTAGTATTGCTAAATTTGTTTTTGTAATATTGACATTTATATAATCATGACAAAAAAATTTAGTTGAATTAATAAGAGTACAGTATAACCAATAATAAACTGTCCAAAATAAAATTCGTAACTCTCTAGCTGTGTTACATCCCTGTACATGGCTGTAATTTTTAATTGAAACTACTTTCACATGCCTTGTTGAAATTTAAAAAAACAGCTAAAGAGTTAAAAAATAATTTCGCTCCATCTATTTAATAACAACACTTACTTTTACATCTCTTCATACGGCTACATGAAAAAAAACGTATACTACCAAACATTGCTACATTAAAAAAATAGATAAAATATATGTTGTGATTCGTTTTCAAACCATTCCATATGAAATAATATTTGTTTCGATGACATCTAAATGGTTATGAAACATCAATGAAATGAAATCTAACGAGACTACGCAAACGTACACATGCTAGTGATAAGCAGCCAGTATGCCAAACAATGATAAATTCATTTCAGATTCGCAATGATCTATTACCACAAATAATAAACGATCGAGGCCGTGTGTTTTTTATTTATCTATACAAGCGAAGGGATAGACTTCTCTATGAGTAGAATAAAAAAGACATTCAAGCAGAGATATATTATTTAATTTAGGCCGGAGAATGAAAACATTAGGAATTCATTTATTAAATCTAAGCATTCAACATACGTATAACATCTCAGAATAATGTTACATCTAATCGTCTAATTTATTTACAACATGAAACACATTGTAACTTTAATCTGAGATATAATTTATGAATTTAATCTATTGTCGTTATTATTTTGGCCATGATTTCAAATTGTGGTATATATGCATAGCGAAACTATGGATTATTTATTAGAAAAACACTAAAGATGCGAGGGTGTGTTGCTTACAGCCTGATCAGTCGAACTCTTGCTGTAGGGGACCGGAATCAGGCGTTCTTGCAACTCGCCACCTATCACCTTCGATGGTCATCATGTAAAAACAAGGAGGTTTCATCATCATGATCGAAAGAAAAAGTGTACAAGAAATAGACAGCGATTTTGAATGAAACCGATCGATAATCCTCAAATTACGTAAATATTACATACATATATATATATATGTATTTCGATTGTTCATTTTGAGATTTATCGATGATGACATTCGTATTACACAAACAGACAGATAAATTAAAATGTGTACCAAACTAATATTCACAATATGTAAATATAATGAATTATGAAAAATAATATTAAATTAAAACTAAATTTACAAGACTGTAGCACAAGAAAAGATGTGACGGGTAAATGATGTATCATAATAACATAAATATATAAAATAGACACGGATGAAAGACAGATAGTAGACAAACAGAAGATGGCAATCCGGCTAAAGAGTGCAATTGTACTATATATATGTATGGTAGCTGCAGGTAAAGCCTTATAAACCGTGACGATCGTTTTGTGATCTTCTTGTGATAATAAATATTTCACACAATGTATCATTCATAATAAAAAATAAATTAAAAAAGAAACAATATACTTCTATTGGAATTGTGGTAATATAGAAGGGAATGCCAACATTACATTACAATCTAAAGTAAACCTACAATTTTAAAACAATTGCAATGGGAAGTTTGAAATGGGACCAAGGAGCATCATATGAACGAGTGTTTTCTATTTTTTTTTAATTTTAACACATGAAAGTAAACGGCAATAATTGACCGAAGACGCCGCGTGCATTGGACGTAACGTGGCATCTTCTATGAATTACTTGCGTTCGTAGAAAACCAGCAAAAATAGTTAGTTTCCATAATATAATTGATTACAATAAAAAAGTTGTACAAAAAATATATGTTTCAAATCAACTACAGGAGTTTAAAAAAAGAAGTAAGTATAGAAGTCAAAAAGTTAAATATTATATTCACACCATACATACCACATGGTTGATTAATTCATGAATTGTAGTGCATGATATATTCAGCCGAACATTTAAAATACCAACATATAACAATCGAGTATTTTCACCCGCACTCGCACTGGAGCAATAAGGCGATTGATTAAAGTGCATATGTAAAAATTAAAGTATACAGAAAAAGATAATTAGATGGGTCCTAAACGACATCAAACATATTCAAAATCACTTTTCCGGTAAAATTTAATTAAAAACGTATACATTGTTTATTTATAAAAGTCAGTAATTTTTTTTTATTATATATATATACAGTAATAATTATTGTATTAAATTAAATATTGTACTGAATTTGAGATTTATAATTGATTTTATGGCATAGCATATACATAGATAAATATATTAATGAACCTACACAAATTAAAAAAATCGTCAGCACGCACACTCCTCTCGAAATAATTGCTTTTTTGATTTTAAACAAAATCTTATTGCTCTACGGAACCACACAGCGTACAAACAATTACGATACCTCAAAGCCATTCAGGGGGTCGATCGGAAATTGCACAATCAATATGTTGCGACCATCGTTCCGGCCAAACGGTGTCGTTGCACGATAACACAGAGCAATTTATATACACTTGTGAAATGCAAAAGACATTCAGTAACATCGAAGAGCGACAATATTCAGAAAGCGAGTGGCGTAGCGGAAACCACAAACATCAACTATAGCAACAGTGGATAAATGCAAAAACAGAGATTGGTGCAATCGGCGTGTGCTCGAAAACAATCTTGTCTTGGCTGTAGTCTTGTAAAACAAATAAAAACAAGAAATATTTAAAAATAAACAAAAATAATAAAAACAAAATAACTCAGAATACGGGAAATAAACACATCCATTTCTATATATAAACAGAGTTACGATTAGACACCATGACTAAATTACCTTAGTTTTGTTGTCCATTTTGTTTTAATACGTTAGGTTAATTTCACATGATTATCACTTTTATTTATTCAAAATTTGTGTATGGTGAATTGGTGGGAATAATTAATGTTCTTTTTGAAAATATCGTGAGTAAAGGAACAAGGATAAATGTAGAGAATGTGTATAATTTTATTTACTTATTTATTTTCTCAAGGTATAATTATTAAACTATTATATTTTTAGAAATACACTTTCTAACCACAAAGATAATGTATGTGCTAAATTAATACATTGATCCCTTATTATATAAGTTCAGTCAATGAAAAATGGATTTGCAAATTTTTTGCATTGGCACAGGTGGGACTTTTTACGCTATTTTATTATAAAGACAAAGCGACCAAATTTGTAAGATAACTCTGGCAATCGTCGTTTACCAATATACAAATAAAATCAGGGGCAGAGACGGGAGTCAAAGCAGAAGCAATCTTTCCGATTTTACCGTATAAGCGATTAGCGATGGAACATTATTCGTCGGAATATACGCATCTTTCGATTGTATTAAAAAAATGAAGAACGGAATAGCCGCATCTAAACTGCGCATACATAATAAGGGATGAATGTGTGTTTTTGTATTTTCAATTTAAGGCATACAACATGACATGAATATTTAAATGTTTTTATTAGATATAGGGCTTAGCGCATGTCAGCCATAATCCATTGTATAACATGCAAAACAACGGTCGTGTACGAGTATCAAAAAGTCACTTTAAAAACTAATGTGATCACTCGGTGTCACTGTGAAATACAAGGTGACAATAGTAGTAAGCGTTTTGCACTCGTTAGATAAAGGCTATGCAAAGCAATTAAATTTAATTCATGTTATTTTTATATGCATATATTAACACCACTATCATGGTTATTTATAATATTTTTGATTATAATATTTATTTTTATATATTTAAAATATATTTCAATTAACACTGACGCAATTAACAATTGTTTATATTATTAACAGTTATGTAAGCAACATTTAAAATTAGCAAAATATGTTATAATAGTTTACTGTGTATAATAATAAAACGAGATTAATATGTGGATTAGCGTGTTCGTAGTTTGCTGTAAGTGATGTCGCATAACACCGACACGACGTCTAATACATGAATTATTCATAATATGTACAGGCGTACATATGTTTATTTAAAATAGGGATATCTCTAATATTTATTCTTATTATTAAATCGGACAGGGATTCCTCAAGCGGACAAATCGAGCATATTTTTGAATAAAATAATTAACGATAAATATAATAAAATATATTATGTATTATTTTTTTATTAAAATGATTTATATTAAGAGAGTATTATTAATTGTAAATTTTATATAAAAAATAAATATATAGACATGGAACGAAAATTTGGCAAAAATTATAGCACACTCGTAATCAAATTAAATACTAGTCACAGAGATCAAGCACCAATATTATTTACTATCTCCAGAAATGGCAAATGCAAATTGTGCTCAAAAATCTTTATTATTATGCGAAAATTATAATGTGGATGTATGTGTTTCTCTGAAAATTACAACGTATTTCAATACAATCCTTGACAGTTAATAAAATTCCTAGATAAAAATTGACGTTCATTAGATTAAATCTAAATGAAATAATGTGCGATGTGTACTGCTAGAAAATCGCCATCTAAAACATTCCCCCCCAAATACAATCTACAATTTATGCTATAAAATCAACACAGTAGTACACAAGGGAATATAATTATCAAATAAAATGCATGAAGAAAGCTTATTTCATAAATAATAATGAATGATATGTCGATTAAAAATATATAAACAAACAAATCAATTTTCATCTAAGAAAATATTAACCGTCAACATTTAAATAATATATTGAGATACAATGTCAATGCTATATTGTGTTATTATATTGTTACGTATCTATACAAGAGAAACGTAATAATAGATGCATTTCAATTAGTCGTTGTTGTAATGCATAATATGCAAACTAACACACAAATACATACACCGTGCACAACTCGTAACTAGATTGCAATAATCGCTCGATTGGCACGTCATTTACTTCCCTTTGCCATTTACGCCCTATATAAAGTATATTCAAATTATTAAACGCTTCTTTATAACATATACGTTTGTGTGAATATTTTAATGAATTTATTAAATATTATTTTTATATTACGTAAAATGTATTCATTAATAACGGTTCATACGATAATTTCCACCTTTTTAGTATATATTTTTTTTTAATATTAATTGATAGTGTTTATTAAATATGTAATAATAATTTATTTTTATGAAAATAAACGGAAATATTAGTGAATTAAATAAAGTGTAGGGATTCCTGAGACAGCACAGGATTGTAGTGCCATTAAATAGTGTCAGGCGTAGTGGTTGTGCGGGGAGCTAGTGCGCTAGTCGCCAGAGCGAGTGCGCTCGTTGTGGGCGACTGCACACTGATGCGGCGGTGTTCCGCCAAGAAATTGTTTAAGAGCACACGACGACCCATCACCATCTCCGCATTTTGCTGCAAAAAGTAACACCAATTCAGCAACCTCACTATACCGCATACAATGTAACATCCATACTTATAGCCAAAACCATTGATATCCTATTTGATATATTATCAAGGATTTTAATAAATTTATATATCCTTATTTTGCAATACTTCCCTATTAAATATTTTTATATAACATTAATCCACAGAATCTTTAAATAAAACAAAACGAAATGATACATGAGGTGAGTGTGACGTCATATATCGACCGCACTACAAAATAAATACAGATCAACACCTTAATAGTAAATTCATAAAATAGGCAAAAATGTGTATTTATGTTTATATATAAATATATACATACGTGAATGACGATATATATGTATATATTTTTATATTAAAGGTGTGAGTATGTTCAATATATTGTATTGGTAAAAGAGGACACAACATACAGAACTAAGGACCTAGAGGATCAAGGAAATTTACAAAATATTGTTTAACCAAAAAAGTTATTATGTATCGACATATTTAAAACCTTATTCATTGCACGATTTAATTGTAGTGTTTTGGGTAAAAGAAAAATATGAGTGAATAACTTGTCGTAAAATTTGAATCTACGGCATATATCAAAATTTTTATTTTACATATTTTATAAACATCATCACGATGTCAACATGTTCAACATTCAATTTCATCGAGTAAAAAAAAACAACAATAATAAATAAAATAAAATAAAAAAAGCTGTGCAACACTGAAACCATTTCGTTAACAAACACAAGTTAGTATATAACCGCCGCATCATACAAATATAGCACTATACATACTGTAGATATAAAATTATGAAGACTTTTTGTTTAGTTAACTTTGCACCATAGGCACAGAAAAAGGAAACATAATAAAAAAAAATAAAAATAATACTTGGACAACATTGTATTTTTTATTGGCAACATTCGAATGTTAATAAAATAATAACAATGAATATTATTCATATTACTCAAATAATGGTTAGTCAGAAGTTACTATCATAATTTTGATGAAATATTTAAGCCCTTAAGCCCTAACATATGCGAAAAATTCCAAACGTTTTTTGAAAAAATATTTTTCATGAATATTTCAATTTTAAAAATTTGGGTCAGACTAATAGCCGGTAGGAATCTTCGCATAGGTAGGAATCTGAAGGGATTAAAATGGATACTTCAAAATATTAGTGTTTTGAGTAAACGTTATTGTTAACAATTTCTAACCAGTGTATAAGTAGATTAGGTCAAAATATTATTGTAAGGGGGATATTTTATTATTATATTGTCAAATTAGTAATTTATTGTTAATTTTAATTTGCATCATACATATGTAACACGCGATATATTCATTTTCATAAAATTATAAGAGTGTTATTAGTTTCGATTATTATATAGTGAAATTTTATATAATAAAAACATTTATTCGTTCACATAACAGTTATGGTAAAACATTAATTCAATTTAAAAATATAAATAATCAGATATATATGTATATATAAAAATGTATTGTGCAAGCTCCAATAATCTCAGAAAATATCTTATAATTTTTTAAAATATGTAATTTCGAACGAAAATGACTGACATAATATTTAAATAAAACTGTATTTCCCAAATCATTAATATCAACAACTTAATTTCCAGATGTAATAGTAACATCAAAATATATATGTATATAACTCTACTTTAAACGCAACAAACATTTAGAGTGCAATGGATTATAGTAACAGATATATACATACATACTTGCATTAAAAAACCAACAGTTATTTGGTGAGTAAACAATCAGAATTAAACGTGCATGTATAAATTGTAAGTCACTCGTATGTCACAATTTAGACGTTTTTTTAAACTTGTGGACCACTTGATACGGTATCAATTATTGAAAAGTAAAATGAAATAGTGGGCGTTACAAATGTTAATTGAGCATAATTATCAATCTGCAAGAGACATAATATAGCATACGCATGCGAGTCCATGTAATTAGCTCGATTAGACATTCATGTATCAGGTGATGTAGTGTAGTTTGACAAGTGTTACCATGTGTGTAGGCTACAGGGCGTTAAATTGCAATCAAGTGACCTCAGGTTAATGAATAAAATTGCTACTATTTCTTAAATAAATTAAAATTTATAAACAACAATTCAACGTTAATGATATTTAAAAATTTAATGCTAAACAACAATTCATTAAAATTATCTATATGTGCATATTAAAGAAAAACTATCGAATTTAACAATTTAAGTACATAATTTGATGGTAAATTAATAAAAATAAACAATGATAATAAAGTTACTAAAATAATTATAGTCGTTTTAGAGTTAGATATCTCTCCATCTTTGTAAAAATATATTTTAACTATGTACAACAACTTTAAATTAATTTAAATATAGTTAAGTTTAATTTTTCGAAATAAAACTATTTATTTGCAAACAGGAAATTGAAGACAATACGACAAAACAAGAATTTACAACATTTTCAAACATCAGATATATAAATTGTATGAATATAGAATATTTTTTAAACAAAGTGTAGAGATTATGTGACTTTGGTTTTCAAGCATATTTACGCCGAGACCTTTTTATAAATTTTCCAAATCCCCAATGCCTGAAACTAATGGTACCGAGAGGTGAAAATGGTTTATTAGGTCCTCTAAAACTCTCTATTTAGGCAAGGCCAATGATAGAATTCAGTAACAATAACCCTCTTGTATTTAAGACTATATAATATATAGATATATTTTGTTAAATAAAAATGAACACAAGAAGGTTAATAAACATTGAATAAACATAATAAATATACAATGATGTAACTAAAAATTTGCAAATGTACAAAGAAGAATGATTTTAATCAACTGTCGCAATAAATTTTTAACCATTTGATACAATTAAAAATTTTAATTCTTAGTTATGTCATAATGTATTAAAATAAATTAGCATTATTTTTAAAAATCTAATAACAATACCTTAAATATAAAATGCTTGAATATTAATAATATGGATTTTAAGAAGTGTGATCAGTGCAAAATTATAAAATACAAAATTCTATAGTCCATAGATGAGTTTGCGAGATATTTGTAATCTTATCAAAATATCACAAATATATTTGGTAAGATATTCCGGTCTCGACAACGTACCATCGAAGTCCAAGTAAAATTTTGTAAAGTGTGTGGACAAGAATTATATATATCCATACACGTTTATGTTGGGCATATTTAGAAGTTTTGGAAATCACAGCAACTTTAAATGGGAGTTTCGACTGAGCCGTGGTGTCGTCCGCGTTTGGGCGGTGCTAAAAATCTCGACTTGGCATATGCAGGAGGACCTGTCTCATCGGCATCGATGTAAGCGATGTCAGCGGGCAGTCGGCCGGCACGTAGCTTCAGGCCTGGCATACTATGTGAACTGTGGACGCTGAGTCTCTCCTCCAAGTCCTCCAGTGTGGATTTGAATGCGCGCACCACGCGTAGCTGTAATGTAAACATACACCAACACACGAGGATTGTAGGAGCTGTAGGCTCCGTCTTGTTCTTTTGCCCCTCTGCCTTCATTTTAGATATTTTAATATCCATCAAATAACAACTATGACATTCTTCAAATGTTTAGAAAAATGCATGTAACCGGGGTCAATTTGTTTGAATTTAATTGAATACAAGAGATCCTGCTCGTTTTCTTATGATAATTAGAGTCATCAATTCGAAAAATAATCTTTATAAATATCTGGTAAATTTTAATTAAAACTAATATTGTAAGAAAACAAATGTATTTGTTAACAACGTTAATATATTATTATGATTATAATCACAGCTATGATTGGAATTCTAAAAGTATGTTAAACCTAAAAACTCTAAATTCCTCAGAAATCAAAAAGATTTTTTTTAATAAATGCAAACAATATTATTATTATTTATTCTATATTATAACGATTAGCTGTAAATGGGTTTTGTGGTTTTTTTTTAACAATAACAAGATCTAGATTTTATAAATATTTTACTTTCGATAGGAACTGTGCTTTGTAGAAAACTGAGGAATTTAAAAGTATATATCAATATTCAAATTATTACTATAAGAATTTGAATAATTCTACCAAGAAAATTACATTTATATTCATAATATCAAAATCACAATTTACTTTGGAAATACAGAAATAGAGTGAGTTTTAAGGATATTTTTTCAGTAATCGCTGTAGAGTGCTTAAAAGTGAAAATAATAAAAAAAGTGCTGAAATTGTGTTTAATAGAAAATTATACGCGAAGATTTCAAAATCTACGAAATATAAGAATGAGAAGAAAATTTTTGATCTAAGGAAGTTATGTAAATTTTACAATAAGTTTTTAGTAGATAAGTTGGAGAGTAGATTTGAAAAATGAAACCATCAATGAAATAAAAGAGTTTTAACGTAAAATAATCGCTAGAATTTTTTAAAAATAATAAACAAATATGAATACGATATGGAAATATGTATATACTTAATTATAAATTTGGGAAATGCAATTGATATATTGCATACTCGACAACGGGATCGTTTACAATTTGCATTAAAATCATTGCATGATTATTATATATTTACAAATTTTTAATACATGTGTGTGAACCATGCATAAAAATTATTTCAATAAATCCAAGACATATTTAAAACGTAAAAGCATTCTCCATATTTCGTATTAATGTCATGTCATAATTATAAATAATCAACAATTACCCGCAGAAAATATGTTTCTAATATTTATGTGAAAAAAGGCAAGATTGAAATACATTTTTGGCAGTTTGGTTAAAAAAATAAAATCAAATATCCTTAAAATTTACTCCTTCACCTGATATAGTAATTTCTGTATTTTTTACAATGTTTTATTATCATACATTAGCATTCTCTACTTGGCGCATTTTTTAGAATCCATTTCTTTAAAAATAGAATTACCTAAATCACCAACATTTATAATAGGTTATTTAAAAAAAACCCAACGTCAGTTCAATATAAAATTTATGTACATTCAATATAACGTTATGTATAATTATCGAAATATTTATTTTATTTCTACATCTATATGCGTAAACGTTACCATAATATCCTAAAACTTCATCTAGTGATCAATAGCAACATCTAATCTTGGGATATTCAGGGCTAGTTACAGATATGTTTGGTTGTCTCCACTAGTACATACTTTAATTACCGAGAGTTATTTTATTAGGATAAATATGAAATTGTTATCGATCGACTTATAACGAGTGTGGTCCGAAAATCAAACTAGCCCCTGTTCTAAAACTAAATAACTAGTAGAAGTACTAGCATATAATATATATTTTTTTACAATTTGTTTTGAAATATGATGAACAAAAAAAACATAAGAAATATCGAGAAGCTATTCATTAAAATAATAATATATTTTATAAATACAATTTTAATTGCTCGCGTGTCAGTGGTTTGTTAATATCCTTTTCATGTTCATGTCAATTTTACTAATGCATTGCATGCGAGACGTACATAGAGACATCAAATAAATATTACTTAGCACTTCTACCAGGTATAAACCTAACTACGATATCAAGGTAAAAATGATGCTCGAGTGTAACAATCAAGTAAAACATATATCACAGAAATATGTAACTATGTATGTATCTAAAATAGTGATATTTGTAAGGCTACATATAGATCTACGTCATGAGGAATATAATATATAACGCAGGTAAGATGCAACTGCAAGCAATAGGCCGTACTTAGGAAGACACTATCGAAATTTAAAGCTCAGTCTTCTAGGGACAGCGCCTATTGCTCGCATACACAACACACTGGCAATATGTATATACATAATGTGTATATATTGTAACCTCATTGTCTATTTGAATAATTGGCCTAAAGCCAGCTGAGAGGTTGGCAGTGGTGAAAAGTAACATAGAAGACTAGAAGAGCAGAATATTGATTGATCAATGTTGTGTTCATAATTTATTAAAATACAACGTGAGGTGCTTCAGAGTCAGTACAAAATAATATTGAATATTTGTGACAAAAATATAAGGGACATAATCAAACATACAACACTGGCTTGCGATATGGTGAAATTTTTGGCAAAGTGTTTTGATGAGGCAAAAAATATGTTTAGGGGGAGGGGGATAATTTTGACACAACTTTGCAGCTTCACTCCAATCACTTCATTCGTTATACATACAATAGCGACGCAAGTAATCATCTTAATTAAACACAAGATGAACAAAGTGATTGCAATGAATTTGTTTCCATAAAAGCCTACAATTATAACATAACAGATTGTCCTCGTATATACCGGGGATGATAGACAAGTAGCACTAGGGGGGGGGGGTTCAGGCTGAACGAGATCAAAGTTAGGGATCACATAACAACTAATGGAGGAAGTGTTGATAAATATAATCAAAACTCAAGCGTATCCAGCATGTAAACAAAAAACGGGGGAGGGGGGGCATTGCCATTAAGGAGATACTATTAACAATGCGAGGCATACAAAAAAGTACAGGGGCGTGAATGAAAAAATGTAGGACAATGGTCAACGGTTAATGCTATACAAAGTTTCAGACCGAATCCCATTTCTTTCTAATTATTTATAATACAAAAAAAATATTTAATAAGAAACTTTATTATATGATAGCTGGCCTGAAAAATTGCTGTTTAATTTTAGATTCCAAACCTGACGTTATTTCAAATATGATGGTGAAAAGGGGTAGAGAAAATTGTGGAAATAACTAAGTTCAAATCGGTAATTTTATAGGAATCAAAATGCATTATATAAACAGGGATTACTTGCACTTTAAAATAATAAAATGAATAATTTCTAATGTGCACTCGTAGTATTTGTGCTTTAAAACAAATGAAAAAATGAATATATTTTTCAAGCTGTAATCATTGTCGATAGCTGATTTATTCCATTTAGTATGTAAACTTAAAAGTACATATTCCATACCTCGCGGCAAGTATGTATTTGAAGAAAGTTCAATAAATAAATCATCACTATTACCAAGTTTAAGAAAAATATGCAACGAAAACGTTTCAAATTATGTCCATATTTTTTATGAAAATAACGGATATGTATATTAATATAAACATGAGGACGGAAGAAATTTATACAATATAAAAGTTATAATACTAAATGGAATATTTAGTCGTAATATGGATGTATAAAAATTTGAATCGATGACACTTCTCAAACAGAAGATAACAAAATAAATAAATTTCAAGACAATAAGAATGAAAAAATATAGTTAACTTTAAGAGTCAGTGCAACATTGGAAATCGGACGAGACAAATTAAAGGTTTGGTCAAAATGAGGACATTGGTTGGCGTGACGGTGCTGTACCATGGGGCGCAAACCGCTGAGGCTGCCACCCCCTGGCGCCCCCTACACCTCCGTCTCCAGAATGAACCGCGTCGGCTGCACCCCCAACAGACACATACATCAATTTCATCATACACATCATTGGCAATTATAATAATTAAATACAAATGTAATGAAATCTGCCGTAAATGTTTTTTGCCAAATGATTTGTAAAACATTTTTGATACGAATATAAAGATTTAAAACTAAGAGGATTCGATATGAATAAAAATATCCATTTATGGTAGATGTCATTGAGATTAAAGAATATAACCGGGCGGTTATGTAATAAACAAAATCGTATAGAATTTTAATTACAACGAATTATTTCTACATGGATGATAATTGAAATCGGAAACAATTAAAAAACTCATTATAGAATGGATAACTTACAGCACACCGATTTAATAAATATACTTTACTAACAATACCGATATACGAGTACCGCTCACACGATGTAAGAGTCGGTAATCACCAGATACCATATGCATGCGTAAATGCTTGTCGAAATCAATATACACAATTGTAAGTCCATAATATCTTTACGATTTAGCAATTGCTTGCATCATTGACACACCAGTAATAAAATTAACATAACATATACATAAACAATAAAATGTGCTCATTTCTTTAAATAAATCACGGCTACTCACATTGCAGACATAACATCAAATTTTTATTGTTAATATTATTACACAACACAATAAAGCATTGCAAAAGAAATCTAAATTAAATAACCCTAAGCTTTCCTTATATTTGAAACATATTGGTATGTATAATCGTGACGACTGAATATTTTACTTGTTAATTAATACCGTATGGACCGGTCCTACGATAGTGCGGATTTACACATAGAGTATGTAGTCGCACTCACCGACATTCCTTGAACAAATGAAAAATTTGCTAAACAGACAAAACATCTGGATCCCATTCGAGAGGGATTACAAAGATACTTGGCAAAAAAAGTATAATTTCAAAATCAAAAACGTGCAGTCTATGGGGTGTGATAATAAATAATAAAACATTTTGATTTTTCTTATAGAATAAAAAAAAAATTAAATGTAAAGAATATGCAATTTTATCGTAGAAAAAGTAATTATTATTTCATAAGCTTCCCAATTGTTGTAGCAATGAAACTTGAAAATACGGAAATATGGAGTGCTAGTGTCTACGATTTATAACATACCAGCGTTAAAAAAAACTCAAAATTATTATAAGTTTACATTTTATTTTTATAATAAAAATTAATCATTATGGAAGGAATAAATTTTAATATGATTATTTATTTACCGTTGAAATATTAATCACATTAAAAAAAATTGTACTCGTGTATTTATGGAATTTAAGAGTGACGTGCGATATGCACGTTTAGGACAAATTTGAAAAACTGTATAGAGCCATTCTATGTGAAATTTAGATTCCACGTAATTAATTAAAGTAAAAATCATTGTGTTCACTTATTAGATACAATTACATACAATCAATTTATTGCAAGATATATACGATAGTAGAGAAATATATTTGCGATCCATATATTACCCGTTGAACTATTTCATCATACATTTTTATTTTTTCTAATAAATTCATTACACCTGTGTGTTTAACCAAACATAACTTTAAGGAAGATCATAGATATAGAAAACATGCCATTTTATATAAGCTTCCGTTCATATATTATATGAATACTTTACTATATTGTCTAATTAAATTACGTGCCTAATTTTGAACACATAATAATGGAACGTATTGTTTCTTATGTTTTTTAATAGAAATATGATAATATCCAATCAAAACAATGTTAAAAAAACAAAAAAAAAATACATATGGTTCAATGCATGCTAAAAATAATTATTGGTATTATAAAAAAACAGTAACACCCATACACACTTTGGTGTGTATGAATACATTCATAAGTCGTGTGTGTATATTTTTGGAATTGTAAAAATATTGTTCGTATTTATCTGATAGGTTTTGGGTATGTCATTGATGGAAATTAAATAACTCTGCATTCGCTAGATTGCAGAAAAATAATACTCAAATATTGGCAGGGGGCAGGAGCAGCAGAACAAGCAAATGATTATTAAACCAAAACAAAAAAAAACACTAGAAAAATATTAATAATTAATAAAAACAAAAACAAAATGCAATTAGACAAAAAAAATCAAATAGGATAAAAGAATATAACGTTTTTGTTTTTAGTTATTTGATTACGTTATATATTTTTACCAAAATAAAAATTCACATTATTTACATAGCAATTGTCCATAAAAACAAATGCCTTTAGGAACAATTAAAAATCATTGTCTTAATTAGCTTGAATTATTTGTTAGATTCATCTACAATAACAAATATTAGCACATACATGTTTATTTTTTTTTATATATGCGATGTAAGTAAAATACTGACAATACACATCTGTAATATTTTAATAGGAAATACTGTGAATTTTCTAGAAAATAAATTAAAATATATACCAAAGTAATAAATAAACTTCTATAATCAAAATAAATAAGGTGAATAAAAGTAAATAAATAAAGTGCATTCAAAATAAAAAGTTGTCAAAACTTATAAATATAGATGAGGTTTTGATTTAAAAAGAGTATGTGTAAAAATATAATAAATAATGACAACTTCATATAAAGCATAATCGATAACCTACAATATTACTGATATTTGGAATTTTTACAGCGGAATATAATTTCCGAAGAGGCATTTCTTTTTTACTTGTGTCAAAGATTATATATGCGTAGCAAACTACATACAATATAAGTTCAGTTCCAATATCAGAAATTTGCAGAGTATGTGAATGGAGAGAAAGTAGGATGTGATCAAGATTTTGTTAGTATGTGTGTGTGTGTATTATAAATAAAATGGGAAAGTAGAAAATTTAGAAACAGTGGATGAATTAGTTATTTATATTTTGCACAAATTTATATACCGCCTGTCTTTCTGTTTGTCATATATTTGGAAAGTATGCTAATCATTTTCTTAAACATAAAATTACCAAAACAGTTAACACTGGTTTTACATAAAAAAAATATGTTAAAACCCCATATACAGATAAATATATAACATAAATTTTCCATTTTTTCATCGTGTAAACTAGAAAATTCCAGAATTAAACTCGATTAATAAACGTCCAAGTGGTAAATAATGAGGTGTAATATTAAATACGACGAATCAATCATCACAGGTTTGGGCATGTGCTTGATTTATCTCTTATGTCATTTTATTAATTGCCCCGAGATAATATACTCTTGATTAACAAATATAATATACAAATGAAAATTATACGAGAATTTTAATTTTAACGTGAAGTATTGCATCAACACATATTTGTCAAATATGAACTTGTAGTATTATTTTATAACCACATTGAATATTTGTTTTATACACTATCGATTAATATGTATAGGTTAATATCCTTTCCGGAAGTGTAAAAAAACATATGTGACAAATTGTTTAATATAAAAATAATTATTTTAATGCATATGACATTGTATCTTTACTAAAAGACTTTGGACAATGTTCCTTTTTATATCTGAAAAATAACATTAACGTGTTCTTTTCAATACACATTTTTGTAAAGGAACAGAGTCGTAGTATTAGTGAACGTTTTAAATAAAAAATAAAGTGCACATGATAAATCATTAGATATAAGATAGAGAGATAGATTGATAGACAGACAGATATATCGAGATAAAAGTGAGAGAGATAGATAGAAAGATAATCGAAAGGAACGGATAAGGATACGGTTGTTGGTGAATGTACCTGTGTCTGCAGACGAGTAAGTCCTCGAATCCATAATATCTGACCGGCCCGTGGCTTCTTATCTGAATCGGGATCGAATTTCTCATCGCCTAGATGTATAGCTTCCGTATATTCATCGGGCTGACCACGGCCCCATCTAAATTGTTAAATTAAAAAAAATACATATTACTATCTAAATCCATATACAAAAATATATTAATATAAAAATGGTACTCACGATAACTTTTTAGGAATTTTTCGTGTAGGAATAGAAGTAACTATTTGTCCCCAAATTAATGTTCCTATACCGAAAAATAAGCACCAAAGCCATTGATCTAACGATAATCCCTTAGTACTAAAGGCCATTTTACCGAATTGAATAATAACAACCTAAAACACATATTGTTTTAAACATGATCAACATATATACGGCACATGTTTTTAAATAAAAATTACCTGAGATACACAGGTTCCAATCCATATTGAATAAAAGATGGGATTAGTAAAAATACCACCAAAAACATTTCTTTGGCCATGAATTTTGCGAGCGTTGAATTCATTGAACAATGTCATCATTACAAATGTGTTAAATATAATAGTAAAATGTTGAGTCGGATCCGAGTTTAGTTGTTGTCCTCGACCAGTAGGAATATCCAGTATTACATCACCTGATAATAACACAGTTTTCTTAAGTACAAATTTTTTAATAATTATCATCCGTGCTAAACAGTTGACTCACCAACAAACAGAAGAGTAAATATAATTATAAGTTGATATACCGCTTGGCCAAGTATATTTTTCATCATTGTCCTACTAATCAGTGGTTTAGTACGGCCATAGGGTTTACGCAGAAGAAGATCTGGCGTTGGCATTTCAGTGGCCAGTGCCAAGGACGCTAACGTATCCATAATTAAATTTACCCACAACATTTGAACAGCCTAAAGATGAATACGAACAATTAAAAATGACAAAATAAACAAACACAAAAATACTGCACTTCCAACTGTAGTATTATTTACTTTGAGAGGACTGTCTTGTATGGCACAGGCACCAATAAAGGCTACTATAACAGCTACAACGTTAACGGTGAGCTGAAATTGAAGGAACTTAGCAATAGAATCATATACATTTCGACCCCACATCACAGCTTTTACTATTGATGAAAAGTTATCATCTGTTAAAATAATATCTGAAGCTTCTTTAGCAACATCAGTACCCGCTATACCCTGTAAATGACAACGAATTTTAACAAAATGACAGTAGCAATAAATTAAATGATCACATATGTGTGTACATAAGAGACTGACCATAGCAAATCCTACGTCAGCCTTTTTGAGGGCAGGACCATCGTTAGTACCGTCACCGGTCACAGCTACTACTTCTCGGGTCTCGGATATTTTAGAATCTATCATTCCCTTTACTAAAGTATATTTATCTGTAGGAGAGGAACGTGCTAACACTCGTAATTTTGGCCATACTTTATCAAGTAAATGTTGCTGAACCTATTTGTCAAGCATAATTAAATTAATATTACAATTCAAAAATGTGAGATTTTAAAAATTAAATTACTAACGTCGCCATTAGCATCTCTTATACGCCTATTAAATTCTTTTCCTTCAAGAATAAGGAAATCATCGGTAGGTTTAATTATACCACATTTGGTGGCGATTGATTGGGCTGTATTGACATTGTCACCAGTTACCATTCTTACTGTGATACCGGCTTTTTGACATTTTCTAATAGCATCGGGTACCTAAAAAATAATGAAAGAACAACAATTAAACTGTTAAATATATTTGTAATAAAATCTTTTCTGAGAAAAATAGTCACTTCTGGCCTAACAGGATCTTCAATTCCTACAACACAAAGACAGGTAAGATTGTTTACGATATTCTCTTCGTCTTCCCAATTCGGTTCGGCATCAATATGTACCTAAAACATGATTCAGACGTTGTAGAAAATAATGATAGATGTGTAAAAATTGCAATGTGTACATACTTGATTAATTTCAGCTTTTCCGGGGACAAAATCGCGAAAAGCAATTGAAATAGTTCGAAGTCCATCGCAAGCCATTGGTTCAATAACTTGGTGAAGAAGGCGTTCTTGCATATCTCTCGTAAATTTCTCTAAATGACCGTCATGACCATAAATGAAAGCGCACCTGTATTTTATTAAATTGAATATGAAAATGAATTATATTCACACAACTATTCCAAACACATAAGCTGATAAAAGATTAACATACTTTTTTAAGACAATCTCTGAAGCACCTTTGGTGTACAATCGATAGCCACCCTTGTATGGGATGACAGTGGACATGCTTTTACGGACGGAGTTAAAAGTATATACTCTAGTAAATGACTCCTCGGGATAATCATCACGTACGCCCTGGTAGCTACGATTTAACGCATTTACAAATCCTAATAGTGAACATTCGGTCTTATTACCAACTTGCATAGGTGGAGAAGTGGGTTCTAAGCCAGGCTGCAAATTAAATAGCATATATTAATGAGAGCACTGTGGAATTAATTGGGGGAAGATATTCAAACAATTACCATAATTCTGCTAGTGTATGCACTGTTTACTGAAATTCCTTGCACAATTGTTTCACCGACTAAAGATGGGATGTCGGTGAATCTCGGTGTCACTTTACACAACTTTTCGCAAATATATGACTGAACAACTGTCATCCTATTAGTGGTTAGAGTGCCAGTCTTGTCAGAACAGATAGCTGTGGCATTTCCCATTGTTTCACAGGCATCTAAATGCCTTACAAGATTGTTGTCTAACATCATTTTCTACAATAACAAAGAATTGATAAAGTAACCTCTAAAAAAGGTGCATCTTGAATTGAATGAATTGTGGACTAGATACCTTAACAGAATAAGCTAAAGATAGTGTTACAGCAAGAGGTAAACCTTCAGGTACGGCAACTACAAGTACGGTCACACCAATGATCAGATGTTTTACCAAATAACTAACATATGTAGCTTTCCATTGTTTTTGATCTATAACGAATGTTTTGACACAAAATTGAATAACAAGAATTATAACTGTAAGGACGGCGATTGTGGATCCTGCATAACCAATCTGAAAATTATGGTATGTTTAGTTTGTTTTTATATTATATATTCGATTCAACATTATCAATATGAAAATTACCTGTATAGCTAATTTGGTCAACTTAGCCTGAAGTACAGATTTTTCTTTTTTATGACCAGATTCACCACCCCCGCTTTCACCACCAGACGTCGCAGCAGGTGCAACATGATTGTCTTCCTCCTGAGATACATGATTATTGCTAGTTACACCAGCTTCTTCATCTGAAACACATTCAATTAAAAAATTAAACAAAGCAATGAAATAAAATGAAATTTTTAATACTTCAGCTAGCAGTGTACATTACTCATTTGAAAACAAACTGTGATTTATTCCATTTTAAGTTTTATACCAATAAAGATGTAAGGTAGACATTGACAAGTAAAATTAATCACTAGTGACTTTGTTGCCCTCCATCAAAATTATTTGTAATCATTCAATTCTGTATATTTATTGCATTGAAGTTGTAAATATTGTAAAATAAATTACAAAAAGTATCACTTGTTGTAATTAAAAAAAATTCTCATAGTAAAAAAATATTTTTTAATGCTTTTTGAACATTTACGACGTAAACACAGCCTGCAATACTTCTTAGCCTTTCAAAGTTTATTCTTTTACTATGACACAAAGATTATTTTTTAATATAAGCATATTTTTCCCTAAAATACAGTCATCACAAGCACACACATAATGAAGTTTTATTAGTCGTTTTAATTATTTATTTAGTTATATTTTATGTACAACATTAAATCATGCACGTAACATGAGATCGATGCACATACATTCTAAACACTATTATAAGGGTTATACAATTGAAACAAAATTACAAAATCATAGACTCAAACTACGCAAATTTAAAATTAATTTGTTAAGCAATAAAAAAATTAGTATCATTTAGTAGAATATGTATAACACATAATAAAACTCATTAAAAACACTTTTTTTGAATTTAAAAAAAATATTATTATGTCTGTAAGGTTTCATAGTTAAATTATTATTTAATTTAAAAATAAACGAGAAAATTAAAAATTTGCACTGTTTATTAAAAGGGATAAGGACATAATATAAAATAAAAAAAACTGTGTACATTCCATAAAAAAAATATGAACGTTTGTCATTTTTTACCTGTAAGGCTCTTCTTCTTCTTGTTTTTCTTTGCTTCTATTGATTGAAAATCCATGTTGCGGATTTGCAGCGTACATGATATTGAAGGCATGCGGCAACATTTTACACCATTTTTGTATTATGACGGTGAGACATCAACAAGACAACAGAATTGTTTGATTTTTGGGGGTTGAGACATCAAACGTGCAGCAGGTCAGGAAAGAGAGGGGCAAAGAAAATTATAAAATATAACATTTTAAAAGATTACAATTTTTTACAAAAATAATAAAAATAAATAATTTTCTTAATTATGCACCATTGATAATTTTGAATATAAAATAAAATAAAGATGTACTGTTTCAGATAACAGTTTTGCATAGCAATTGAGAGACAATTGCAGTAAAAGATAATTTCTGTACGTTAAATTGACCTTTACCTATCAATATTACGACTGTGATTTTATTTAAAATGCAAATAATTTATGAAAGCAGTAATAATATTCATTAGTGGCAAATATACTTTCGTACAAATAAAAAAAGAGTTTCTGAAAAATAAATAATAGTTCAAGAAGTGCTCTATAAACGAAGAAACCATATCAACAGTACATTTTAAACAAATAAAATAAAAAGAATTGCATGCATTTTTCACTCATAAATTAATTATTCATTGTGGACATACATACATAACCTAATAAATTTATCAGGGGATTCCGATATGACTAAAATTACAATGACAAATTTATCAAAGGAACATTTCTATATGAAGCAGAGGATATAATATGTACAATAGAATTCAATATGGATAGATATCATTTACTGCAAATAAACCATAAGCTTTTGAAAAAAACGATATTCAGCAAAATTATAAATACCACAATAATTATCATTTATTTTACGCTACATAGCTACAGGGAATGGACATAAATTTATCTATCAACATGCAAATGATATACATATAGGTTTTAGGTATTTCATATTTAATTTTTTATATGTATAAATTTTAACGTTGAATGAATTTATTTATATCATGTTGTAACTGCTATTGCTATGCGCTTCTATTCTTTAACAGGGTGAAAATGTACCTTTCTTCATTTTCTTAATGTGTTGTTCTTGTTGATCAACGGCGGCTCCGAGCAAAGTAAAGATAATACCCGCTTGAGAATTTACACCGACTGCTGTAACCAGCATTTTTCCCGAACCTTCCATAACATGCGTCCCTGACAATACCATAGGGTCAAACGCTTCACCTTTCTTGACATGATCAGATTCTCCGGTAAGAGAAGATTCGTCAACCTGTAATACAATGTTTATATTATATATACATGATGATATCATTATCATCATATGCCAACCACAAGGCTCTCACTCCCTGAGGACATGGGCCTTACCAAACTCTCGCATGGTAGTCATATATATACACATGTATATATATATGCAAATAATGATGATGATGATATATATATACACAGTATCATCATCATCATTTGCCAGTCACAAGGCTCTCACTCGCTGAGGGCATGGACCTTACCAAACTCTCGCATATATATATATACACGTGTATATATATATCATCATCATCATTATTTACAGCCACAAGGCTCTCTACTCGCCAGGCATGGCCTTACTCAAACTTCGCATGGGGTAGTTGAGGACAAGGACCTGAGCTTCTACGCATCTGACGGGAGGGCTCCTCTTTACGTCCATACCTCCGGGATCCGGAGCCGCCTTTGGTATGCGGTTTTTTGTAAAGAGTTTCCCTCTCTTGGCCATTGCTGGCATTGGACGTACATTTTCTACCATGTTGGTATCGGATTTTACCCTCTCGACCGTGTCCAGGCAAGTAGGATGGGGTCTGTCTTGGTATTCGTTTGTTCTCTTCTCTAAGACATTATCTGCTTATAACGAATCACGAGTGACAAGTAACGAGCGACCACACACACACACCTATATAGATATACACAGGCATACATATGCACATCTGCCCAAAACGAGTCACAAGTAGCCGGTCGCAAGTGATTATTAGCCCTGTCGCGCAATAGCAATCAATCCTTTTATCATGGGAAAGACCTCCTCGAAAGTATCGAGACTAGACCAATTATTGGTCAACAGATTAGGGTTTTCCTTCCCAGGGTATACTGGCTCTGTGGTGAGAAATCCGTTAGAGACCAGATTTATTTATGCACAAAATGATATGTGTACACTTAAATCTGGCATTATATTTTGCACTGTTTTGTTGGGTATTTATCAAAGTTCAATTGGGCCCCTAGTCAACTCTATGCAGGGTTATGTTGACTGTAATATAAAAAATGTAATGAGATGCTGACCATTAATTTTAATGATATATATATATATTATATATATATATATATATGTGAGTATATCGAGTACCAATTGAGATTCTAGTAAGGCTGATAAACTCAGTGAGTGAGTGTTTAGTGGCTGGCAAATGATGATGATGATGATGATGAAATGATATACATGTATAATATAAATTGCAACTAGCTATACCTTTAGATCATTACTTTGAATGAGAACACCATCAGCTGGTAAAAGATCTCCATATTTAATTTGACATATATCACCGACGACTATATCACCTACTGATATTTGTTTAACTTCCGTTTGTCGAATAACTGAAAATTTATGTTCACCTTCTATCCGAGATTGTAAACCTCTATAATAAATAAATGATGAAGTGTGTAAGTTTTGATTACATTTCTAAATACTTTACAATATCGAATTAAATACCTAAATTGTCTTTCTTTCGTGTAATCATTGAATGCAGTGACAATGACGACGACAATAACTGATATGAGAATAGCAAGACCTTCTATCCACGAATAATGATCTTCCTCTTCTTCGGCAAATGCTAGAATGATTTTAAATCAGATTATTACATGCATGCATTGGAATTATATAGTTAGATGTTAAAAAATGCTTACTATCATCTTCGGGTGCTTTGTATAATGAGAGTACAAGTGAGACTAGAGCGGCCACCTCGAGAATGATGAGAGTAACGTCCTGTAGAGCTTCCCACACAAGTGTAAGGAATGTTTTTGGCGGTTTGGGAGGAATAGTGTTTGAGCCAAACGTTTCCCTTCGGTGTTCGGTATCTGCTTTCGATCCACTCAGTCCTGAAAATTTTAGAGAAATATTATTTGAATGAACACAAATTTCAATGAGAAATCAATGCATTTAACGCAGACCATTTTAGTCGAAACTATGAGCTATTCATATTTTTTAACAAATTTTATAAAAAAAAATAGGTAAAATTTTGTTCTCATAAATTGACAAGCCGATTAAGAACTTGAAAAAATAATTTTATAAATCAACGCGTGGTTCAGCCTACAGAGTGGGAAAGTTTAAAGAGTAGTTAATAAAAATGTGTAGTCACGTGGAAAGAGGGATTGTAAAAATCACAATTTTACAGAGTTTAAAACAGGGGTGAGCAACCTTTTTTTACAACGGGCCATTTACAAATTTAAAAATAAATACCACGTGCGAAACAGAATAATGAAAACAAATAACTTAAAGACGGAAAACAACAACAAAAAATATAAAATTACAGAAATACCATAAAACCGCTAAAGATATATGAAAAAAAAAATAATGAGAAATTTGGCATTTCTTCTTCCATCAATTGGTGTATATTTGTAGATGTAGACGACACAGCAACTCGTACGAAGCCTTCTAAACGTACATCATTTAATCTCGACGACGACGCTTTTTAATTATTTTCATTGCGAAAAATAATTGTTCGCAAACATAAGTACTTTAAAAAAATGACATTATTTGCTTTGGAATTTTTCTAAATTCATGTAATTTTGATAGAAATTATGTATGTCAACATTTTGAAATTTATTTCTTAAACTGTGTCGCTTTTTGAAGTAATTTTATTAATTCCATTTGTAACTCATCTGAACTGTTTCACTCTCTTATATTAAACAAGTGAAGAAAAAAATATTAAAACTAAGAGTAAAGCTTGATCTTAATATTTTAAATCGCGACTATAATTCCGTTATTAATTTTCAAATGCTGGGCATATTTAAGCTGATTTTTCATCTTAGATGTAAATGTGACATGTTGTTTGATAACAGATTGCTGTTCCAAATTTTTAGTTTTTTTTTTTCAAAAAAGCATTAATTTTATTTAAACATGTTATGAATAAACTGGCCTTTCCCCTGAAGCTCCACGTTTAAGATATATTAAAATGCTATTATATCGTGGACGAGGAAGGCAAAATCACACATCTATTCTTTATCTTCGACTTGGGAAAATGGATATTCCTTCATTTCCACAAACAATTGAATATCATTTTTTAAATCATTTACCCTTTTAAGCAAAGCACCTCTATTCAACCAACGAATTTCTGTGTTGTAAATTACATCACCATATTCACTTCTCAAATCATTTAAAAATTCTTTAAATTGGCGGTGATTTAACGCTCGAGATTTAAGGAAATTAACAAGTTTTATTACAGGCGTGGTGACAACGTAACGCATGAAATTAAATCACATAAATAAATCACGATATCATTGCCTATCAATGATTTTAGCATCATTTTCAAAAATGACCAAGCCTAAGGTACAATTAGGTTGCGGGACACTAGGAATTTTTAAAAGTCAAAATGGGTTTCACGAGAAAGCGTGGCGGGCCGCACGAAAGGAGCCTCGCGGGCCGCATGCGGCCCGCGGGCCGCGGGTTGCTCACCCCTGGTTTAAAACCTCCATTTTCGCGAGTCGGGTATCCGGGAAAATATATAGTTTCAATGAAAAATAAGCATAGCCGGATTCATAATATCAATAAAAGCGTAATGTATTTCCTCGCGGAGCCGCCCCTAGTGCTGCCAAGTAGATGAGCTCGTCAATTCGGCTCACGTACTCCCTGTAGGGAGTACAGAGGATTGGGGCGCCGGCGGCATACAAAGCGTGGACGGTGCACGATCACTACTCGTCATTTCCGACTTTTCCAAACTTGTTAGGTTAGAAAGTACGAATCGGCTTTTACTCGTACGTGTGAATAGTGCCCACCACGATTCTTAAAAATATCGCACTCGCTCTTACGCGCAAACGATGACCGAGTATCAACCGTTGAATTTCTATCGAATTTTATGAGTTCTTCGATTAGTCCAGTTTCACATAGCTCGGGATATTGGCCGATAGTCTCTATAGATTTCACATCAAAGAGGTCCTATGCAAAAAAACGTTTATACAAACGGAATCATGGAATGCAGCGATCGCTTTTTCGTGTTATTTTTTAAACTTGAAAATGGATGAAAAACGTTTTGATTTATCAACGTGCTGTTTAAGGGCGGTGTGCCGATAAAATCGGCGAATTCCCCATTGTATTGCAATAACATTTTCCGACCGCGATTGCAATAATATTTAACGACAGTGTATCTTCGGTGGGGGAAACCGCGTCGAATGTAAAAGATTTTATCGCCATGGATTTTACTATCGGGTTGATGAGACACGATTCGACCGTATGTACGTATATTTGAGGCGGAAGAGAAGCGCATCGGATATTCAGGAAAGGCCCTGCTCGGAATCGACGATACAGTCAAAAGTAAACGTAGAACGAAATAAAAATTTAAATCGCGGATTGCTCGATAAATCATTTCGGCGCGGAAAATATTCGGACTATATAAAACGTGATACCCCCACTCCCCTCCCCGCTCTACGCGTCGAAATCCAAATATTCTTTTGTGAAAGTTCAAAGCGATTTATAAGAGTCGCGGGGGATTGAAGGGATACATTAATAATTCATCCGACAACAACGGGCACCGGGATACCCTATTGGCAAATAAAAGGGTTGCCATTTTCGGAAAACAATGATATTAATTTACGACGAAGGGGAGGCAGGGGATCTCGTCTGAATGCGAATAATCTAAAAGGATTGTGTGAGGCTACGTCGTGGTATTTGTCGGTTACCTTCGTTGGGCGAGGTGTAAAGCTTTCTGCATATTTCCTGGGTGCCGCCGAGCTGGCCGAGCTTCTGGATACCTTCCTGGCCTCGGTGTTCCATCAGCTCGCGGAGCTGCTTCAGCGACACGCCGTACTGCGCCGGCCGCCCGTCTATCGTCGCCATCGCGAGCCAGATCTGTAAAATTAAATATGTATATTGAGTGTGTGCAAATTTCAATTCATCTATAGGGATTTAAAGTGTGCGATCGAGCGTTGTCCTATATCAGAAACGGTTTATATTTATTTATCAACGTTGTGCGCTTTTTCTCGAGATGTTGAGCATTATCTCGAATTCACGATAATATAATCCGTCTAATTTTAAAAATATATATTCAAAAGTAATGCCACAATGGTCACTTTGCTGCATATCAAGGCTAGAAAGCAATATTGCTGTATCTCTAAAATACATCTTATAAACTATAAGGAGAACCGTAATTTTGATCTTCTTGTTTAAAATTTTCATTAAAGTACCAAATCCAAACGCGAGACCTTGAACACTGGTTAGTTGAACCATCTTTACAGAACGCCCTGTAATATTTCCTCTAACTGACATCATTCTTCTAAGGCTGAGTTTTTCGGATTCGGGTGTACGCGAAAATTGTTGAAAAAACAATTGTCAAGTAGTTGACATATTAATATTTTAGCCGAGTAAATTTATTGGTATCAGTGCTAAATCACAACTTTTAGCATTCAATAGACTTGTTAGTAAGGAGAAATCATAATGATTAAATTTTTGATTAGGTATTGTGATATATTAGGTTGATGCATAAGTAACGTCGTATTTTTACGTAGACTGTGGTATATTTTTTCACCAACTGTGTTAACGATGTTCTTAATGGTGTCTTTGTATCATATAAAAGAGGGTTTCTTCTAACATTTTTTTTCAGTTTACCGTTAGCGGTTGAGCTATACAGAGCCCTTGTGAATTTTTAAAATGTCAGAGAAAAGAGTGCAAATTGACACTTCTACTTTTGAATTCGATAGCCAACAAATGCAACTGAGGCAACCAAAAACATACGTGATGTGTACGGCAGAGGTGCTATCGATATTCGAAACAGTCAACGATGGTTTGCAAAATTCAGATCTGGGAATTTATCAACAGCTGATGAAGAAAGGTCGGAACGCCCTTCAACCACCGATGATGATACACTGGAAGCCATAGTTGAAGCTGATCCCCGTCAAAATATCAGGGACATCGCATTGACGATGGGTGGTGAGGCATCTGCATCGCATTGGAATGGTTTCCAAGGACGACGTGTGGGTCCCGCACGAATTGTCACCCGCAAATCTGTTAGTCCGAGTTACGACATGTGTTTCCTTGTCTGCGAGACAAGAGCATGAGCCCTTTTTGCATCGGCTAGTGGCGGGAGATGAAAAATGGGTTGTGTATAATAATAAAGCAAGGAAGCGACACTGGGGCAAGCCAGGACAAGTCCCATTAACCACTCCCAAAGCAGAACTTAACCAAAATTATGCTTTGTGTTTGGTAGGATATGAAGGGCATTATTTATTACGAATTATTGCCACATAACTAAACAATAAATGCTGAAAGATACAGATTATGAACAGATTCAAAAATTAAAGTCGGCACTCGTAATAAAACGATCTGAACTATCAATGCAAGGGTGTCGTCTTTCACAGACACGTATGGCCACATTCTGCGATGATAACACATCATAAATTAAAGGAGCAAAATTGGGATGTTTTAAAGCATCCACCTTACTCTTCTGATTTAGCTCCTTCTGATTTCCCTTTGAATTTTTTTTTAAACAACGGAGGAGGTGAAAACAGCACTAGACACGTTCTTTGCATCGAAACCCGAAAGTTTCTATTCAAATGGGATTAAAAAGTTGACAGAAAGATGGGAGACAGTCATTAAAAGTAATGGAAATTATGTAATTAACTAAATTAATAAAGTATATGCGGAAAAAAAATATTGTTTTCTTGAAAAAATACGACATTACTTATGCATCAACTTTAATAGTATACATTTCACACAGATTTATTTCTGTATGTAGAAAAATCAAATTCTAGTATTTAGATATACATACAATACGAATGTTGAATACAAAAAAAACATCGGAAAAAAGGTATTAATATGTGAAATGTCGTAGTAACGATTAAACTGGTGAAAATGTGTAGACTGAATCAAATTTTTTTATAAAAATTTTTTATGCCTGTCCAAAATTCGATTTTACAAAGAAGGAATTGATACAAGTATTAATAGACTATTCAGAACTATTATTTAACTAATTTAATATCATTGACAACAAAAGATTAAATTAAATTATATAAAAAAATATTCCACGATGGAAGAATGGCATTACAGTGAATTCCAAAGCCACTCACCCATGTGAAGGTTTGATAAAGATTTTAAAAATTCGGGGGTGGTGGCAAACATTGACTTCCTAGCCAGGATTCGTAGAATTCTCCGGAAGGTCAACCTATCCGAGTACTATCGTAGTTCGGTAGCTGATAACTACAGCAGTATAACTACAGGCCCAAGTGTGCCGTGGAATAATAAAGGCTGATAGATCCCGCGTTAGGTAAGGGTACAAAAAAGAAAAATCCAGAGTAGTGCCAGCGACCAATAATAGTTGACGAAAACGCGGTAGAAACGTTCGTATCATCGGCCGCTAACCATCGGCGGCTTATGGTACACACGCTGTATCATCAGCCACCAAGCGTTGGGCACGCCATGGTACGACATGTGTACCAGCGGCCATTAAAGTGTTAAAAGGAAATTCCAGAAAAGTCGAGACTGAGTGATAAAAAAATGAACCGACCCTACCTAGGCTTCCAACAATGCGATAAATGTATTAACTCACATGGCCGCAGCACGGTCTCTCGTTGATCAGCAACTCGGACTAGTCCAATTAGGCTGGGTCCGTCATGCGTGTCGCACATTTTTTGTGCATAATAAGGAAACCGATCGTTTCGAAATGATCATATTTGCGTAATTGTTGAATTTTTACCGTCGGATGTACGGACGGACGTCACGGCACAATTGCGGCCATTATGAATGCCAAATGAGAATATGATTAGTGGACGAATTGGGAAAAACTTTCGCTCGATAAATAAAAAAACACAAATAATGCAATGGCTCAACTGACGTAGTATGTATATTATGCAACGTGACATTGAGGAAAATCTTAACGCTAATAGGATCAAGCGACTCTCATGATTTTTTTTGTATACCTCCGTGTAATACAATAAAGATAAAAACAATCCGAATGTACACAATTGTACCGATTCGTGATTAAAGCGCGTCGTTCGGGGCAATTCAGTGGGAGCGAGGTAAAACTAATTATTATTTTAATGTGATGCAAGAGTTTATATAAGATTAGAAGCAAGGTGAAGACAGGGAATAATTTATTACCTGTGTTCTTCTGACCCGTCGTTAAATTCAGTGCCGGGCACTACCGCGGCCGCGGCCCTTTCTTATGCAAGATCTGAAATAAATGAAAAACACATTAGAACATATTTTATAACAAGAGTCTTCTTTCCATTCCGTTTATTTTAAACCTCTATTATATCCAAGACATTCACTCTCAATACAATTCAGGCGTCTGGCACATGTGTAAACTTGAAAAAAAAATCACCGAAATAGAATAAGATGGTATTGTCGTATGATTTAAATGAAACGGTGCGAGTCCAACTAGAAAGTGAGAGCGGCTTGACCCTGATGTAAGCGACAGGTGGAGTCTGCGACTGCTCTCCCGAAATATCCAGCAAATGTCGGTCACAAAACCAAATTCTGCGATTTCGGCGGGATTACAATTGAATTTTTGGAAACGCCAAACATTCAATTAAATAAACATTAAGGTGTACCAAGGTGAAATGTTTACATGACGTCATATACGAAGTCGATAATCGAGCAATCAAATACAAATAAATATAAAGTGCCATATCAACGGTCGATGCAAAGTTTATACTGTCGAAGAGACCACTTTCGATACCGGTATCTTAAAAAAATATTATTGCCGACAAACATCATATCGAAGAAAAAATATTTGAGTGCACCTAAGGCACAGCGAGATGTTACTTATATATTCTATGAACAAAAATCAATTAATTATGGTAGATTAATTTCAAAAGAATATTGCTTCGTACGAAAGGTTATCAAATTTATAGAGAAATCGAGACGATCGAGGGTTGGATCCGCCCTTATTTCCTTCTGGCCAACGGGACGGTACAATCGATCGTGTCGGCGATAAATAACAGAAATAACATGCTACCGAGAAGACTATTATGAATCTAGATTTGTCTTCTGATCCAGGCCGATAATAATTTTCCGGAAGATTACGTCCGGATGAAAACATGTAACGCAAAAAATTTCGTACCTCTTAATAATTTCTACGAACGAAAAGGTAGATTAAATATGCATTAAATTAAAAAGAATCTGCAATAAAATTATCCGCAGGAAGAAACATTCCGCATTTAGAGAAAATAAAAATGTTGACATTAAAAAAAGACTTGAATATTCAACGAGTGCCGACGACCCTTTACCCTATACAGATATGCGAATTTCGGAGATATTTCGGGATAGCTTCAATTTCAATATGCAAATTAGATAGTCGTGTTCCAATGTATAATATGTTTTTCGGAATATTCTAATGTTACCGAGTTCGGTCGGACAGCAGTGCGCGGAGCGATCGCACCACCGCTGATGGTTGTCGATGCGAAACTGATGGTATCGCAAAACCTTGGCCAGCGAAAGACAGTAATCCACTATTTACTTTTTGATAAGGATGAAAAAGACGGACGACACGCATCTCGCGACACTATTTGACTACATACATCATACATGTACTGTCGCAATCGCATTGAAACACGTCATAGAATGCGGATAGGCGAATACCACGAATTTGTCGCAAACCGTTAGCCGGGAATTGTCGATACTAGATGCACTGTGAACTAATAAATGCACAAATTGTGATATATGGTGCGGCCATTTCCTGGCTTCATTTACTTTGAAAAATATATATATCGTAGAGAGGATATTAATGCTAATGGAAAGCGACCAAACTATCCATCCACGGAAGATGTTTTGCTTAGAGAAGGTTCCTAACATAGCTTTTGTATATCCCCCCAGCAATTGTTCATCAATAGACATGACACGGTCGCTGATAAAGAAAAAAGCCCCGTACATCGAAAGCGCCACTTATCCTTATAATAAGCGCCACTTATCCTTATGTGTTTTGGCCACAGTACTGGTCAATTTTCATTTCAATACAGTCACCCCTTCTATAGCGTTGAGATAGGAACCACGCCATAGAAAAAAACGCTATACAAAATTAGGCATCCATACAAAATTTGGGGTTAGATTTTTTTAATTGTATTTTATGATTTGAAGCAAATCAAATATTTGACCCATTTTTATATTTTCAATGACCTTGTACCTGTTTAGTTAGATAACAATGGCTCCTGCCTATAGGCGCGAAGGGGTATTGACCTAGAATATTTCTTAAAGTTTTTTCATTTGCAACAGATGGGACAGAAGGGACAGTTTTTTAGTTATTTTTTTTAAAATAGCTAAAGTGCACGTACATAATTAACCCTTTTAATGCTGGACGATTTTGCTATTCATATGCTAAAATTGCCAAGCATTTTTATAGAAAAAAATGTATTTTGCATTTTTTGAAGAGGGATATTTGTCACAAAAAAAAATAGGATACAACTTGACTCCACTCGAATAGACCTGGTTAATGTAGAGCATAAATATTCTGCTGCATAAATTGCTGTTAATTAACGTCTATAATACGTATAAAAAATGAATAGATATAAATTTGGTATCTGAAGTGCTGGGCCGAAAAATCGGCCAAGCGCATTTTTCGCAAGGACCGGAGGTCGCCGATAAATCGGCCCTCCGGCATTAAAAGGGTTAAAATGCACAATAATAATATAATAATGTATTTACGAAAATTCTAATTTGACCTTGAAAATATTGCGTTTTGTTAAATGAATTCTATAGAAGGAACCGCTATAAAAAAAACCCGCCGCAAACGCTATAGAAGTTACGCTATAGGAGGGTTGACTGTACTACGAAATGTGACAATTATTAAACAATTTCATTAATCTCCCACGTGCGAAAAATCCTATTGGACGTATATTCATATTATTGTACATAACAAATCAACGTCTGAAACACCATACCGGTTGGAAAATACCTCAAGAACAGTCGGCATTGGTAAGAGGAAAAGGAACCCGAGAGCAAATTCTCTATATCCGCCAAATAATGGAGCAGAACAGAGAGTTGATGTGTTTCATAGAAAAAGGCGCTTAATTGCGTGAATTGGAATTGTTGTGTGGAAGAAGCGTAATGGGCGCCTCTTTACATATGGTGAACCACATCTGAAGCCTGTGTAAGAACATCACCGCAATATTTGAAATATATTCCGAGTTCGTCAGTTTTCAGTGCTCAGAGGGGGGAGACTGTGTTTTCTTGAGGATTTTTGTTGCCATATATATATATATATATCATCATCATCATCATATATATGCATACATGTGCAATGGTATTCTCAAAATAGTTGAAAAAACTAGGAAAAATATTATCGTCTAATAATATTAAATATATTAAAAACTGATATTCGGTAGGTGATTAAATGCCGATGACCGGTGTCCGCTCATGAGCCCACAAACCCCCCCCCGTGCCCACGCCCACTGCATTTATTTTCTGCAGTGTTACTTTGATTAAATTTGACACAGCCTACAGATGCAACAAGACCGCATTGACGCTGCGCCCGTCACGTGATAACATAACATTTAGTTGTATTTTTTGTGAAAGATTTATATATATGCTATACGTTGTCGAGATAACGCATGCCCGCATTGCGAATGGGTAAAGCTGGCAGTTAAAAGATAAGACTGTCACGAACCAAAAGTCCGTCGGATCTTGGAAAGATGAAAATTCAGCGCAAGAAGCGGTCCCATCAATAACCGAAATAGCCCCCATGGACGGAAACAAAAATGTATCAGTTTCAAAATTAGTAAACTCCCGATATATAACTGGGATCGACGACGTCAAGGGCAGACTGAAATAATTGTAAGCGCAAAGGATTCAATTGTTATTTACTATCGTAGTAATTTTATATTATGTAAACGATGCGCGCAAGATGCGATAAGCTGTACTCTACGTACGCGTGAAGACGGCGTGTTTAATTTTGGAAGCCGCTATGCGCTAATCGCAGTGCGTATCTACGGATGATGTCGACAAAAATATTTATTAACAATGATGATAATTACAGGCGTGTTGCGTCTCCTAAATGTACGCGACAAGTAACTATACTTAAATATTGAAAGTGCAGAACTGCAGCTACTACGATAGAGCCAATGGCGACCTTCTGTATATATATATATATAGTGTTTTTTGTTTAAAACTTAAGGGTCGGATAAATTCTTCTTCTTTGGTCGGCACCCTCATGTCTGAGAATCGAAATCATTCTTGTTCCGAAAATTCTTGATTTTGTCTCTCCAGGATTCTCTGCATTCTCATCCGGCATCGCAGTTACTACGGTGGAGCCTGTGGCGGTCTTCACTTGGTCGCTCCAGTGGGTGGGCGCCCTGTCCCTTCCCCTGCGTCCTTGTACGTTTCCAAGCGCGACGAGCTTTTGCAGGCTATCGTTTCTACTGGCGAGATGTCCAAAGTATCGAAGAATCCTTTTGAGACATATGGTCGAAAGTCGGTCTTCTTTGTTAGTTCCCTATTTCTTTTAGGACAAACACGTCTGTGCATTTAGCGGTTCCTTTGGCCTCGACTTCCATTCGAATGTTTGAAAAAACTATAATTTGGACGGATTAACCTATCCGAAGGTAATACTCGAATAGGTTGTTAATCCTCCGACAAAAACTATGAAATTCTTTATGACATTGGCCAGGGGGTATGTAAGTGATTGAGACCAATTACCTCCGCATGTTTATAAAATTTAATGCATGTAATTTGGCGCGTTGGAATTAATTAATTTAATACCATCTATCCTTCGTTGAATAACTATTTATAAACAAATAATATAAATTTCAAACCAACTAAAATAATATTAATAGTAACCAGTCATGGCTTGTAGGTAACATATATTAGGTTGATAATGTAAGTTAACCGCGATTGATTCATGATTTATGAAGATGCGGGTGTGGTGGGTTATGTGATATTCACATTCATTCCCTGACCAGAAAATATATTACGGTTATATTAAATTCATAGAATTATTATTCTATCGAAGTACAATCTAAGCTCTGTGGCGGTTATCAAGATAATTCTAATAGAATTCTTGTTACCCCTAACCGATGGTATATACAATAACAGTCAATTCTTGACTTCGGGATCCATTCCGCCACCTTTTACGTAAATCGAAACGGTAGCGTAAGTCGCATTTCATTAAAAAAAATTAGAAACAATAGATACAAAGGATAAATAATACCTCAATTATGTTCTAATTGCTAGTGTTTATATTTTAACATTTTTGAATTCCATCAATGATTTTTTTTAGCAGTTCTTCCAGTTCTTTCGACCCATTTTTTTTTGTAATTCCTTTTTTTTCAATCTCAATCCAGGTTTATGAGTTACTTGACTTCATTTACCAAAAGTTGGAATACGTCGTCATTGACATTCTTCATATTCAATGGCAAATCAGTCTTCAATTATTTCAAAAATAATTATAGATAGTATTCGCTAAATTTAAAAAAAAATGTCCAACGTGTTAGAATCTAATGAAACTATTTATTGGATATTCGAGTAATAAGAGAATTTATTTTTATTAGAAAATGTGTTTTTTGTTTCACAAGTTACAACCATACAAATCTGCACGTCCCATTTGGAATTTTAAGGTTCGTTCTAGATCGAGATCATTAGTGAGAAAATGCTCATAGAAAATTTTTAAGTTAGTTGATCAATTTCACCATTTCGTTTACTTTTTTACGGATTGGCCATAGGCTATTATGGCATAAATTAAATCCTTTTGCGCCAATGAACATCTGGCGTAACAGCACGCGAAAGTGAAAATACATATACAAATATTTTGTTTCTGGGAATCGTGTTATTTCAAAACCGCGTAAACAAGAGTCGAGTGTATTAAGTTTAGATATAAAGATATAGTAAGTTTACATAGATAAAAGTCGGTAATAATAAGCAATTACATGTCAAATTTCAAGATAAAACTTTAATCTCGATAAAAAAAAACATAGTGTTATACAAGCGTAATCGATTGAATCAATGTATATCAACAATTAAACAAATAACAATTCAATTTGACAATATAATATCGGAGTATAAAATTAATTGAACATTTACCCGCCAACGAATTAGATTACGAGGCATCGGCAGAGTTTCAACAAAAATGAAATAATTATAAAAAATTAAATATCCATCTTAGATAATCAAGTGTATACAAATTGATATGTATAAAGCTCTTAAATAAAATGTCATACCGCGAATATCCGAGTGATCCATTTCAAATTGACAGAAAGGCCTTAAGCATTAATCCCGGCCAAACATTAGAATTATCAATATGCCGGATTAGAATGAATGACGTTAAATAAATAATCCTCGCGGCTGGATAGAAACTTCGTTAATTATTGTCGCGTGAATATTTCGGTGGCAATTCGATTCACCGTTGCAAACGAATAAAGCGATCGTCCGCAAATTAACAAATCAATACCATGAATTAATCGAGGCGGGTTTCAATCGAGCGAGCGACAGTTGAGAAGTTTCATTTTCGACGAATAAACATCAACTCGATCGGTGAGTAGATTTGTTGTGAAGGTAACGTAGACGCATTGCGACAATTATGATAAGCTAATTATAGTAAAAATTTAAATACGATAAGGAAACAAAGCGGCTCATTAAATAGTCTACATGTGATGCACATATAAACAAATTCTAAAAATTACAAATAAAATAATAGCGTAGAAATCGATCGAAACCAAACGGCACACACGCCACACGTACTCAAAAGTTGGTCCCACGGTGGGACAAATGTCCCAATTCCGGTGGCAAATATGTTGAAAAATAGCCGAACACTTGCTGTATCTGTTGCAATAAATATTTCCATGAAATTGTATTTTGTTTCTGTAAACGGTCACAGGGAAACTTACTTTGTGGACGAACGGCCCGGGCCGCTATCCGTGCGGATTCGGTGACTTTGTAGAAGACGATTTAAAAACGTTTATTCTTCATTAAAACACATGTTCTATTAGTGA